>JARYHS010008961.1:0-11178 GCA_031002005.1 Vandiemenella viatica | reverse complement strand
CTTCTGCTCACTGCCGATACCCCCCAGTTTCACGGTGGTTGAGCTTATGGAGGAAGGAATTTCTCCGTGGTAGAGCTTCGCACTCCCATTACAATCTTTCCACTAGAGGGGAGAAGGACGAGTTCAGCACCACGCTTCCGCAATTCTTTTTCCCACGGTCATACATAATACGATTAGGGAGTTGCGTGAAAGAATTAAGGTTATTGAAGCTCGTCCTGTGGAGGCTCAGCCTCTGCTGGTGTAGCCTGTGGTGGCCTCGCCTGTGGAGGTTCAGCCTGTGGGGGCTCAGCTTGTGTAGTCTCATCCTGTGGAAGCCTGTGGAGCCACAGACTGCACAGGCACAGCCTGTGAGGTGCTGAGCTTGTCGAGGCTCAAGCTGTAGAGGCAGAAAGTAGAGACAGTGGGTTGGAGGAAGTTGAGAAGGATGGGTGGGAGCAGATATATGGGGTGGGAGCAGATATATGGGTGGGAGCAGATGGATGGGTGGGAGCAGATAACAGGTCGTAGGAGAAACATGGTTAACAGGATGAACAAGTCAGACACTCCAGTAATTGTGGGAAAAAATATGTTTGACCTGTTGCCAGAGTCAGGAGGAGAGGAGCCTAATATAGATGTAGGAGTAGGTAAGATGCAGCAGACCTTTAGGAATAAGCGCGTGCAGGGCAATAATAGGAAAGAAAGGGTTCTGCTGCTAGGTAGTAGGCATGGGAGAGGTGTAGGCCCTTTTCTGCAGGATCAGTTAGGTACAGGATACCAGGCCACAAGGCTCATGCAGGTCCTAAGTCGTCATGACCGGCCTCAATTGAACTATGCTGTGAGGCAGGTTAATGTGGAAACGGAAGTGCTACTTGGGAAAGGCATTAGTTCTGTGTTGGGTATTGTGCCTGTAAACACCATTGGTAGTGGGGTTTCACTAGGCATGGCCTATACCTAAATAGAAGGGGGAAGGGAGTACTTTCTGAGTTGTTAGCTAAAGCAATGAGGGAGCTCATTTCCAGTGATGATGGGGTCTGGACTGTGCCTTTTTTAGGTTAGAGGCTGCTGGTGAAGGGACAAAAATAGTTTTATCAAAGTGATACTGATTGCAGATTCATGATGAGAAAAGTCACAGATGTTAAAGAAATGGATGAAGTGGCTGAAACAATAACTGTCTGGGGAAGAACTGGGAAAGAGCAGATAGATTCTGAAAAAGTAAAGCCAGTAGTAGTAAGGGTGTTAATGTTAAACTGTAGAAGTATAATGAACAAAGTAATTGAATTTGCAAACTTAATAGAGATACACGAACCACAAGTAATAATTGGGGTAGAGAGTTGGTTAAAAGAAGAGCACCAGACCAAGGATGGCGAACCTTTATTGATCGACGTGCCATTTTTTCAAAGAAATATTGAATGATGCCATGACGTGCCATCAAACCATCATCTTAGTGATTAATGGGGAAAGAAAAAAACTAAATACTATCACCTTAAAACTTTATATTTACAACCAGAAATAAACTTTTTTTATACTAATCAATATTGACATCAACAGTTTTGTATTAATAATAGATGAAACTACTGAAAAATTTGTCGTTGCCAAGTAAGTTATATTCGGTTTATACTTTGTTACTTTTAGCAGAATGCTAGCTGAAGTGGAGTCATCTGATAAACGATTTCGAAGCGAATTTTTAATGTTAATCGCCTCACCACTCCTCTTCGCCCCGGCGTCACATCAATGCGTGGTGAAGGTCCCTTGCGTCGTCTCCATATATTTCTTTCCACCATGGTGTAATCATGGAGGAAGGAATTATATGGAGGAGAAGTGACCTTAAATCGGTGAAGCAAGCACTAAACTCTCCCGCATGGTGGCAGCACCGGCAGCGACCATATGGCGCTTCCCAACAATTAAGGTGTTCACATTGTGGTAGATGCAGTGATTATTTCATTTAGTATTGTGTATAAGTGTTTAAAAATGCCAGCTTGTGTTGCGTACGGTTGCACAAATAGGCCAGACAGGAAAGAACCTGGAATATCATTTCATAAGTAAGTTGAATTGTAATTATCGTTGTTGAAGTGAGCGGTAGACACCGCAAACTTTGCAGCACGTCTATAAATATTTAGTCATAGCTCTCAATGGGATGACTTTGTTCTCAAATTTTTCTTGGTGTAGTGTAGAAAATCAGCAAACTTGCTATTTTGCACTTAATAGACTAGCATTATTTTTTAACGAGTGTTTAAAATGAGATTTAAAGGGGCGTGTTTTACTTCGCGATTCAGTGAATTTACTATTACGATTTCTTTCGTCACGTTGCTGATTATACTGACAATGGATGATGAAATTAACTGTTATGTGAGAAGCTGTGAGTTTTATTAATTTTTTAATTAGCTATTTCAGGCCATTGACTTAGGTTATTTTTAAAGCTTCATTTAAGACTTGTTTCTGTTTGTAAATACGTCTACCTATTTTTACCGATTTTGAAATCTTTCTCATCTATTTATGTCGAAAGAGGTTCATGCAGAAATAAAAATGGGCTTCATAAATAAAGAAGTTATTGGCCTTTGAACAAAAACAATTTGGGGAATGTGTTTCTAATTTAGTCTCTTTTTTTTTTGTACAACATTCTCCCCCCCCCCCCCCGTATCAAAATCTAACTGAGAGATAATTTTTTTACAATTGTCCTAATAAGTAGGGCTGTGAAATTAGACAACACATCTTGATCAAGAGAATGTTCATTAAGGTGACTGAATAAACATTTTATTTCTGGTACCAGCCTACAAAATGTCTGGGTTGCACATCCCTAGAGTGGGTCCTCTTACTTTTTTTCTGGTCTAGGACACATTTCAGACTAACCACAAGTGGTAGTAATAAAACTGAAATATCCATTCTGCATGTCAACCATGTAATCATTGTGGCTTTGACAGAATTAATTTTGGTCCAGCCTGCATCCAAACCTAAACCCCTCAATTTGGATGTTGTACTATCCCCCAAACTAAGCAAGATATCGAAAACATTTATTCCTTATTATCGAGTTTTTTCGTCGTGTTACATAAGAATCCATCATTAAATTTGACTTTTGCGAAATTTTTCTTCTGCATTTCAACTCAAGACACCTCACTTTTGAGACAGTATATCTCGAGAACTAGGTGAAATATCGAAAAATTTTACTCTTTATTTTTTATTTGTCTCTTCTTTTTAAATAAAAATTCATCATAAAATTTGACTTTGAATAATTTTTTCTTCTGAATTTCAACCAAAACCATTTCACATTTGAGACAGAATATCTCGAAAACTAAGCAGGATATCAAAAAATTTTATTCTTCATTTTTTATTTGTCTCATCGAGTTACATAATAATCCATCACCAGATTGTGGCGTCACGTTTATCCTAGAGTCCCCTTGAGGTGTTTGTACATATTCCCAGTGTTTGTTGGGAAGCGGTCAAGCCCCCACCACTCCGGCCATGCCCCCCCACTCCTCCGCTGGCCTGCTTCACTCCCATGCGTGGTAAAGGTCTCTTGCGTCGTCTCCATATTATTCCTTCCTCCATGGGTGTAATTACCGCTTCGGAGTCTAGGCAATAATGGCGGACCATTCATATTGTTGTATTCCTGTCGACTCGTGTCTGCTCGCCGTTATTTCTGAACGGAACCATAAGCATCCGGAAACTTTATTTTTGGTAAACTATACAATCCAATTAATTTCCAAACGACATGTTAGTGCTTATGATGAAACGAAATAAATGCAAGATGGTAGAAGAGAGAAACAGAGTGTCCATAAATTTAAAAATGAGTGTTCCTTTTTTTGTTATACTAGATGTAGAATGTGTCTCCATCCGTAACACTGAAATGAAACCAATAATTAATAGCCAGTCCAGAAAGCCCGACAATATATGTATGTAAGGCAATAAATAACTAAATTTTAATCTTTTTAAGTAAGTTTGCAACTGTTTGTGAGGTGTCCCATAAAAATTTGTGGGTCTTTTACACCTCCAGCAACTCTATCAATATTTATTTTTCTTTATTATCGGATGAATCCATCTCAAAATAATAGAAAACGGGCAACCAGACAGTGTGGGCACAACCGGGAGAGGCTTTACACAGCCAGTTTTCAGGGCAGAGTGGTGGGGGCCCGACTTACCCCACCCTTTTGCCCTAAATCGGATGGAATTTCCACCCGACCTCCCTGCCTGGTCTGGCAGCAAAAACGTGACCAGGAGCTTGCTTTAGTAACAGGAAATGTTAAAAACTACGACCCCCTTTGATTCTCGGATATTGGTTAGGTCTTCTCGGAAGGCACTGCTTTGTAAGCCGTGCCAACGAGCGTGTCACCGTGCATAAAGAATGCGCCGCTAGTCAGCTGACTTCGCGTTGTAGACGTAGCCGGTTCGAAGCCGGCCTAGGGCATTTGTGGTTTTAATTATGTGTTGTGTTCGCCCTGTGTTGTCCTTTCACGTGCGATTATCACTAGAAAACTAGAAGAGTCAAACACAATTGAGGAAAATGAAACACAGATGATGCTGGCTGAATGGCTAAAAGTAGTACTTTATTTCGAGTAAAGTATACAACACATGCAACTTAACGTTCGTCTGCTAGTTTCACAACCTCCTGCATGAAAAAAGAAAAAGAAAAAAAGAGAGTGCGCCGATAGTTTTGTATTACGATCTTATACGGTTAAATTCAAATCTATAATCAAACAGAAAATGAGTTTTATTTCAATAGATGGTTCACACGAGAGGCTGCAAGGAAATGATTCACAATTATTGACGATTCTGTAATGCATTACGCTCAAAGTTTAACAAAACACCAATGTAAGGAAAAATCAACAAATAATAAAAACTATCAAAAATCCGTAAATATTTTAACAAAATCCGAAAATCCTAACTTTTTATAAAAATCCGTAGATCTATGGATAAATTCATAGAATTGGCAGCATTGCTTTAGACGACCCGTTCCCGATCACCTTGTCCCGTTCCCGATTTCACTTTCCTCCCGTCGACGGTGTTGCATTTACACGACCCGTCGGCCGGCCCGATCTGGTACTACCGTACTAGCGTCCTTCCACCACGCGTATATCCGTCTAGCGCAGAAATTTGTACGTTCCATTTAATAGCAATTAAATTAATTGCTTAAAAATTTTGTTAATGTTCTAATATCTGAATTAAATATGTATGGCCCCATATTTAACAAAACCACAAATTCTTGGTGTAACCCTGACTGTTTGACATCGTGCGAAAAGACTAGAAAAAATAAAAAGTCTTGTGCCAATCAATTATGTCTACAAAGACATGTTCAGTCACTTAGACTCTTAGATGTGTTGGATGGTGAAGACGTCCGGAGTTTCCAGCGGATGACATCTGAAATTGATCATTTCTCGCGTCATTGTTATGATGTTACTGTGAAGTTAGGATTGCCAATCATACTGTATTATAAAGTATCGTATTTTATTTTAGGCTGTTATACTTTTTGCTGCGAATAAAGTATACGAAAATACTTTATTTCGAATAAAGTATACAACACATGCAACTTTACGTTCGTCTGCTAGTTTCACAACTTCCTGCATGAAAAAAGTGCCTATCGGCCAGCGATTTTTTGTTCGCTAGCATCTTTGGTCTTCGGAGTCGAGACAATAAAGCGGACCATTCATATTGTTGTACTCCAGTCGACTCGTGTCCGCTCGCCGTTATTTCTGAACGGAACCATAAAGTACGCGAAAAAAATTATTTTTGGTAAATTATGCAATTCAATTAATTTCCAAACGACATGTTAGTGCTTAAGATGAAACGCAATAAATGCAAGTTGGTGCGAAAGGAGAAACAGAGCGTCCATAAATTTAAAAATAAGTGTTTCTTTTTTTGTTATACTAGATGCAGAATGTGTCTCCATCTGTAACACTGAAATGAAACCAACAATTAATAGCCAGTCCAGAAAGCCCGAAAATATATGTATGTAAGGTAATAAATAAATAAATTTTCCCTTTATATACCATTTTTTCCTTTGCAAAAGGCAAATATAAAATCTTTTTTAAGTAAGTTTGAAACTCTTTGTGAGGTGTCCCATAAAAATTTGTGGGTCTTCTACACCTCCAGCAACTCTATCAATAATTATTTTTCGTTATTATCGGGATGAATCCATCTCAAAATAATAGAAAACGGAGAATCAGACAGTGTGGGCACAACCGGGAGAGGCTTTACACAGCCAGTTTTCAGGGCAGAGTGGTGGGGGCCCGACTTACCCCCACCGTTTTGCCCTAAATCGGATGGAATTTCCACCCGACCTCCCTGCCTGGTCTCGCGGCAAAAACGTGACCAGGAGCTTGCTTTAGACGACCCGTTTTCAGGGCCGAAGGGGCCTGGCCACGATTTAGGGAGACCAGGTCGGGTCGTCTAAATGGGCCTTTAGATGACCCGATCTGGTCTCCCTAAATCGTGGCCACGTCCCTTCGACCTTAAATTCGGGTGGTCTAAAGTGAGCTCCTGGTCATGTTTTGGTGGCGAGACCAGGCAGGGAGGTCGGAAGTAGATGTACAAGGGGGAAGCTGTATAGAAATTGGGAAAACCCATGACGTCACGAGGTAGTGGGGGGACCTCCTTCCCCTCCCCTCCCCTCCAATGGCGGCTTGGCGGGCTTTTGAATCAGCCAATCAGCGTTGAAGGTCGTATGACGTCACAATATGGCGGACAGTTAGTTCATTTGGTGGCCGCTAAGGGGGCAGCACCGGCCGGGCTTGCGCATACGTTAGTTCCTTGACCGGCCGCCTTGATGGCAGCATCTCCCAAGGGCTTAATTTCTTTGGGCGCAGATATTCCACTCCCTTACGAGAGAAAGCTAGCGGGGAAATTCCACCGCTCGGGGCGTGTTTACACAGGTGCGCTAGCCTGCAACTATTTCCTCAACCAAGGGATATTTCTGTTCTGGAATGCGCACTCCATTAGTCGTTGCGAAATGTTTACCCTGTTTCAACAAACCTACAGAAATTCCCACTCGACTGTTATCTATGTTTGCTCTTAGCGAGATCCATTAGCCATTGCGAAATGTGTGCCGCGCTGGCTGGCGTGCCGTTAAGCAAGCTGTTTGCGCGCGCCATGTTTGCGACACTACGTCGGTATAAATAGCTACCACCACGTGGACCAGGCCTCATTGCCTTTCAGTTGCTTGTTGCGGTTGGATCGTCGCTACATCATGGAAAATTCTCAGTCTGCTTCAGGTAATGTTAAGTGACTTTAAATAATAAATTATCATGTGTGTTTGTATACCAGTGATACTTAATATTTCTTTTTTTTCTGAACTGCCGGTGCTCTCCGCCGCAGATGTGGATAATTTCTTCACAAACTGTAAGTGAATTTCCTTTTTTATTAGTTGTATTAATTTAAACTATTCAAACGAATTTTTCTTTTCTTCTCTGTTTCAGATCTACCGAAGATCTCATCACTGTTTAGTGAAGATTTAAAGAGTGGTAAGTTTCTTGAATGAAATTAATATATTTTTGAAGTATATATTCCCATGTTTCATACTATAATTTTTTTCTATTGTAGAACACCGAGTTATCTCAACTCCGGAGGTGGTGTTGCGATACGGTTTTCTGGAGGTATGTATCTGACTGAAAGTAATTTTTTTTACCCTCGTGTGTTTGTGTGTTTGATACTAATTTTTATTTTTCTGTTGTAGGTCAGCAAATGATCTCCACTCCAGAACTGATGGCGTGCTTCGGTGAAAATGCTTTTGCCAGTGGTAAGTGAATTTAGATATTTCTTGCTGTAGATACAAATTTTTTTTCTGTAACAACTAAAAGTTTAATTTTTTTCCGTTGTAGAACTACCAGTAGAGCCTGTGAGTGTCTCAGCTAGTGAGTATCTGGCTGAAAGTAATTTTTCCGGCAATGATTTTGCAAGTGGTAAGTGAATTTATATATTTCTTGTAAATATATTCGTGTTTGATACTAAAAATAATTTTCTGTAACCACTAAATTTTTAATTTTTTCTGTTGTAGGTCCAACAGTGGAGCCTGTGAGTTCCTCAGCTAGTGAGTAACTGACTGAAAGTAATTTTTTTCCCCTCGTACGTTTGTGTGTTTGATTCTAATTTTTCTTTTTCTGTTGTAGGTCTACCAGTGATCTCCACTCCAGAACTGATGGCATGCTTCGATGAAAATGCTTTTGCCAGTGGTAAGTGAATTTATTTATTTCTTGTTTGATACTAAAAAAATTTTTTTCTGTAACGACTAGATTTTTTAAAAAAAATTTCTGTTGTAGAACTACCAGTAGAGCCTGTGAGTGTCTTAGCTAGTGAGTATCTGACTGAAAGTAATTTTTTCGGCAATGATTTTGCAAGTGGTAAATGAATTTATATATTTCTTGCTGTAGATATATTTCTTGTTTGATACTAAATTTTTTTTCTGTAACCACTCAATTTTTTTAAATTTTTTCTATTGTAGAACTACCCGTGGAGGCTGTGAATGCTTCAGCTAGCGATGTTAATGCATGGCATGCATCCTCTGAGCTGGCGAGGTATTTTGCCAATTGTAAGTTAAAAATTATAATTTCTTAACTGAATTACTTTAAACCTTTTGGCTGTGCAGTAAAAGCTGATTTTTTTCCACAGATTGTCCTGAACATGATAATACCAATCAACCTGGGGACATCTTTGTTGGTAAGTGTTTAAATAATTTTCACTCTGTAGATTTTTTTTCTTTTCCTTGTCTAACTAAATTTATTTTGTTATAGGTCAGCATGATTCCTCGGAGCCAGCGGGCCCCCTCAAAAAAAAAAAGATGATGACCACAGATGAAGGCCCATCGAAAAGGATGAAAGTGACAGGTAAGGTATTTCTTCTACTTTTTTATTATTTTATCTCTTAGACTTTTAACCATGAAATTTGACTATTTTTTGTTGCAGATGGATATATGTCGCCGCCGGACCTGGAAGCGTTGTGGGGCATTCCAGCCATCGCAGACGAGCCGCAGCCAAGCACCAGCGCGTGGGCAGAACCATTGGAGGATGAGCTGCTTGCTACTCTGTCGCCAACTGAGGCACTCTGGGCGACTGATGAACCCACGTCTCAGTGGCTGCCCAACACTCAAGCGACCGGGTCCGGTGTTAATGAGGGTGGGGAAAAAACAGGTAAGCCGAATGCTACGCGCTTAAAGCCAACTATCAGGGCAAGTGCTTACGGGAATAGGTTACTTCACATCACTGTTGTAAATACTGAAAATTTTAAAGATCCTGGTAATTTTATTAGAGCATGTTTCAAAATTTTTAATGATCAAATTTCCGCGATTATTCGCAATCCTTCAACACCGGCTGTAAAATGCCAGGTGGGGTTGGATTGCCTTTTCCAAATTCAGAAGAACAATGTCACTAACGTCAGCCGTATTTGTTTTATGTCCAAGATGCGCGAACTCACATTAAGCGCTTCCCTGGAACAGTGGTATGAAGTCTATGTGTTTCAAGATATCAAGAAGAGATTTAGTGAATTCCAGGACCGGGATAGTGGCAAATGCCTCGATCAAATTAAGTCCCTCGACATCCATGTAGCTAAATTCGAACCGCTGTTTCGGGGCTCTTCATTTATAGCACTGCCATCCGATATCCAAGCAAAGAAAGCAGTTCTCAATGTTAAAAACAGTGATGATCGTTGTTTTCTTTGGACCATCCTGGCATTTCGCGAAAATTTGCATGATAACGCGAATTTAGTTAGCAAGTATATTAACCCTTTGACTGCTGACGGCGGATCGTGTTCCTGCCGCGCTGTGGCCTGCTACCTGCACTAAGTGATTATCCCTGGGGACGGAGCCGTCCGAGCGGCTGCACCCGCCCTGTGCTGAATGTTTCTGGCGAAGCACTGTGACCTCTCACGACTGCTACAGAATAAATGTTCTCACTACATAGTTTCTCTGCAAATAAATTACTACAGAATAAAACTGAATCATTAACCCTATTTTTCATAACTAATAATTATTTCTTGCTTGCATTTTTCTCTCGATTTTTGCAGCTTATGTGGAAAGCGTGGTGATTCTTAAATTTACGTCAATAGTTTACAGTTCTTTCTTGGCAGTTTCTGTAGGTCCCTTACTGTATTAGAGTGTTATTGTTGATTCGAAAAAAATGCTAGAAATATTGTATTCCACACTTACATACCGCGTTCGGACCACGACTGTAAAATTAGAGATATTCGAACTCATTCAGACAGTTAAAGCCATCCGATTTTTCCTCGCGCTATTCACGAATATAGAAAGAGACCTTAAAATGATAATTGTTCAAGCAGCCTCCCCCACACATTTGGTTTCCGGAATATCTTTGTAAATGTAGACACCCAAAATATCTCGATGTTGACTGAATGTTTGCTGCGCTCTGTAATTACCCGATTATACGTAATTTTGTTTCTTTGATGAAATTTGTTCCACATAAGTACTCAACAGATTTTTCATTTCTAAGCTATGAAGTGTCTGTCCATTAATTACGGGGTGTGAAATAGAGGGGGGGGGCGGGTTGCAGCGAAATCACACGAAACCTCACCAGAGTAACAAAAAGCGGTATCTGGACATAAGTTCACTATAAATTGGATTATTTAGAAGGACATCTCTGGTCCAATATTCCCTAATTTTCAATTTTTTTCACGCTAGACATCAGAAGACAAATAGCTCTGAAACAATACATTTCATCATATCCAGTATCTTTCCACTTTGATATTCGAGAAAGCTCTGATTCTGGAGTATTCTTCATAGTGGTTATACAAAACCGATTCTTTTCATCAGCTATATATTTCGTCAGTTCTTCTGTAAGAAATAACATGAAAACTGACAGAATACTTGACACATTCCCTATTTGACACGCATGTCCCAATAGTGTAACATCAAATGCGTGACTAACTGGACGAAATGATTTTCTAGTTAGATTTATCGCCAAGACGTAATTTCTTCGTAGCCGTTTCACTATCACTTTCTGATTCTTCAGAACAACTAACTTGTTGAACCATGAGACTGCATTGTCACCCCTCCTGACGAGTATGTTTTAGGATTACAGATTTCCGATTTTGTGGAAAAGCTATCACTTCCATCAAAATGAAGTAGTTCATCCTCAGTGTCGCTCATCGTAAGAATCTCCATGATTTATTCCTCAATGCACCCACGACGTCTTTCAATTTTCTTTATAAAATACAGGACTCAAAAAACACTGATGTAATTTTCGTTGAACAGTAGAGCGAAGCCTA
>JARYHS010008959.1:0-16478 GCA_031002005.1 Vandiemenella viatica | reverse complement strand
TTTGGGTGTCTATTTTACTTTAAACAGACTAACCCCACACCTGACACCATTTAATTTTTATGTCCTATCCCAGATTGGAAGCCACTTAACTTTTGGCCACAACCTGAAATATTGAGGACACGGGTTCGATACCTGAGGCAAGGAGCGGCTCTCGCCAAAGGATTTTGGATGGAAAGTAGGCAGGCAACTCACGCTAGAAATGACAACGCCAATTCCAGAACATTGGAGTTTAATAACTTCAAACTAGTCTACAGACAGTTTGAAATAGGTTGTTAGGAAATGCTAGGTGCGGGAGAGAAAGTTACTGCTTCCCCAAGTCAGATCCGCTGGTCAACTACGGCAGCATTAATACGCAGCAGTACAGCGATGCAAACTGTACAGCACTACGTAGCAACTTGATGGTACTGGCCCCCCCCCCCCTGTGGTCTCCGTGATCCTTTATACTAGGTCAAAACAATTAACCTCGTGTCACTCGGCTGAATCTTATTTAACCATGAACAGCAGCACGCCTGCTCGACCAGTGTGGTTGTAAGCAAAACCAATGGGTGACACAAACTCTTATTTACATGATACTCCTTTTCCATCTGACCCTGACGGTAGCGTGCCTTCCTATAAGGTCTATTTATCCCCAACAGACCATGCTCTGTATCTGACCCTATCTGCAGCGCGCCTTCCTATACGGTCTATTGATTCCAAATGACCGTTGCACCCCAACGCGTCTGCCCGCTTGGCTGTCCAACACGTGTGGCCAACACAGCGTAGGCAATACACAGGCTACAGCTAAATATCTTTTAACAATTATATTTTACTTTAATATTGAGTATATTACAAGTAGATGGATTATTTTAGTTATAGAATTACATAACATAATAAAAATAAAATAAAAAGGGGTCTTTAGATATTTAATGGAATTGCCACAGAAGCTTGCGCAATTAAAATTTACTATAATAAATAAAAAATACTTTATATGTGCCACATATCAGAACGAAAACTCCCAGGCACACGTGACTTATAGTTATAAATTATGGCTCCAGCAGAACAAGTTAAGACTATTCCAAACAATAACAAAATGATGGATGGTAATATAATGCACACCACTCTCTGTTTTCATTCTTCATTTATGAGCGAAGGTTTGCATGAAATTCTAACATTTACTGTTCCACATTTTTCGATGGCATCAATTTCTACGGTAGAGTACACTGACTATTTTTAAAATAAATTTCGCAACTTTCCTACAGTTTCATTATGTAATGATTGTGCATATTTCTCTGGTTTTATCACAATTTCTTATCTGCTCGATATTACATTTCGCCAAATTGATACTGCAGATCCTTCAGCCATAAAATGGTGCTAAATAAAGTAAGCTATTGCAGTGGAAGGAAAAAGTGATTTACTGAGTAGAAGAATTCTTATAACGTAGACAACATAAAAGTCATGGCAGGAAATGCAGTTTAAAAAAAGAAGTGAGAAGGGAAAATGGAAATGCTACGGGGTAGTGTTTTGGGACCATTGCTATTCTTTAGTTTAATGAATGATAGTGTTGACGGTTTACTGTCAGAAGTTAGATTCTAATACTAGTATCAAAACGCTAGAGTAATGTAAACGGCTTAAGGGTGATCTGGGCAGGGTATCCAGATGACTACGTCAACATGGCATAAAAATAATGCAAAGAAGAGTCCGCTCATTAGGAATACAGATAAAAAACTAAAGGTTGATTAAGATTATAAAGTGTTGAACCAATTGCTTGATAAAGACTTGAATTGGAAATATCTAGGCACAAAATTTGATAACAAACTCAACTGGCCATCACACATTTGAGTGGTAGTAGGAAAAGGTTTCAAAATCCTGCATTTGTTGAAGAGTTTGATGAGGGGATGAACGAGAGAAGTAAAGGAATTGGATTACAAAACTTTGGTCAGACCATTGCTTGAATATGGTAGTGTAGTATGGGACCCACATTTTGAGTATCAAATACAGGAGCCGGAGAGAGTGCAAAAAATTGCTGCTACATTTGTTTCTGAAAATTGTTGCAGAATACAATCAGTAAAAGAATTGGAATGGGATTCATTGGAAAACAAGAGGAGGGTGAATAAAGTCATAGGAGTATACAAGGCTTATATCGGCGATGAGGCGTGGAAATATATTGGTTAATAATTATGAGTAGTGAATGGAATGTAAAAGATGACCATTACCACAAGCTGGCACTCGATATCAGGCACAAGGGTGTGGGAAGATTTTCATTCATATGCATAATTAACAAAAACCGGTGAAACTATTTAAAGTGGAAATTAGTAGAGAGCAAAATAGGCGGGTACTGGAAAGGGCAAAAATGGGTGTGATGGGGAATTGCCACCGGAGCATGCGCTCCATAGCAATTAAATTAAAATACATTACCACGGGCTATAGATTAATCAAAAACCGAAAAGTACTTCGGCTCCTGTTCATTCCATAGAAGGAGAGAGAAACATGCAGAAGCATATAAGAAAAAATTCATTTGAGAAGACGGTTGCTTACATTCTCTGGAGCTTCCTATTAGTTCTACAAACACGTTAAAAATTTGTGGTATATATATATAACAACTATGTAGTCTTACCTCTCCTCTGCTGATGTGAATACCAGTTACCAGATGCAGACTATCTATCGTGGCAGTAACAAAGGAGCTTTTATAACCGAAGTGACCATTAAATCAAAATGCGAAACTCAGCTCTGATACGGATTAGCTTATTATATCTCTCATTTATAGATGTAACTTTTAATTAATATTGAGATAACAGCGACAAATGCGGTATTGAAAGACACAAAATGTCTTTCGAGAGATTTCCATTAAATTTTTATGAACTTGTCTTTCGATTCTTTCATTTGGTGCCACGAAAAGATGACTTACTGCAACATCTGAAATAATTAAAAAGATGAATACAACATTATACTGTTTCTGGTTTTTGTTAGGATTCCTTCCACTCCATTCGACTCCGTATATAGTTACACGTGTGATATTATTCTCGGTAGCTTAAACAATCTTGGTTACAGTTATAAGTACTAGCAGAGATTCTAAATTACCGTAACGCTACAATTTGATGATGGATTCTTATGTAACTCGACGAGACAAATTGAAATTAAAGAGTAAAATGTTTTGATATCTCACTTAGGTGTCGAGATATTGTCTCTCAAAATTGATGTGGTAAGGTTGAAATGTGGCCTGGACCAGAAGAAAGATTCTCCATAGCCTTTTGATCACGAATTCGTATGTAACTCGACGAGACAAATCGGAAATATTTTTATATATATATATACATGTATATCACTTTTTTCTGGAGATATTGTATCTCAAATGTGAAGAGGTTAGGGTGAGATCTGGCCTGAACCACAAAAACCACTACATCTAATCTACACTGTGGAAATGTACTATAGGTGTTTTATTTTCTTCCTAATGGTTGTTGTTAGGCTGTAATAGGGCCTGGACCAGAAGAAATGTCACAAAAATCACAAGAAACTATACATATAACTGATTTTTTAACATGCTATATCTCGAAAACCAAGCGAGATATCGAAAAATTCTATTCTTTATTTTGGATTTATTTCGTCGAGTTCTACAAGAATTAATTATCTGATTTTGGCGCCACGGTCATGATAGACTGCCGTACTAACTTCCAAGTCCGTAAGAAATGATGGATTTTATGTTGTTACTGTATTGCTTTGTCACAATTACAAACAAGGATATTGTGTTCGGACGTAAGCTGTTCTACGGACTGGGGCACACCATGTAATATTACATTATTTTGTAAATTTAAAATCTTGAATACTGATCTTGAACCACTAACACAGATAGAAATTAATAATGTGAAGACTACACAGAAATTAATAATGTTTCATTTGGTACTTCCCATTCTTTAAATACTCAAATATTTCCGATTCTTGTATTACAATATTTATTGGTCACGATACACATTCTCCAAGCATTCAACAATTTACCAGTTCACTTCATAAATTAACAGTACACACTGACGTTCTTCTTCTAAACGTTTATTATGAATAATACTGGTTGTCTTATTTTCTATATTACATGCAGTCCTTATCTCAAGCAGTGCAACAATTCCATAACATTTCTACCTTGACATCCAGCGATCATTAATGTTATTCGCTGTTGAGGTTCAAAAAAGCTTCCGTATTCAAGGAAAAATCTTTGAAACAAATATTTAAAATTTACAAAATAGTTTCCTCACAATTTAACGGAATGTTCTGGATTATTATTCTCAGCAGGTGCGTAACTAAATTCAACTGTCATTAAATAACCCTGACAACGGTGATTTTATAATGTGGTATTGTAGTAGCAATAAGAATAACCCAATGCGTTTAAGTGGAAGTCCTTTTACTGCAGTCAACACTTATTTCACAACTTACGCTTCAAAAAATACTATTACAATTCGTGTTGCTTTTCTGCTAACTCCGTTGCCTTTGTGTCTCGATATTGTTCAGAGATATTATTGAGCTCCTACTCTCTTTCAGAGGTACTACTGATCTCCTACTGTACCTATTTCTATTATAGTTTACGTCGTAATACATTTGGAATCATATAGGCCTACACGTAGCTGAAATAATGTCATCAGTAATATGGCTTCGCTGAAATCAAAGCTGGTGCTCATAGGTTTCTTTTTAATTACATAACAATGTTCGAAAGACTACTTACGTGCGGCAGAATTCTGCTATATGGCGTTAGTAAAACAAACGCAAATTAAAAACAACACTTAACGACTTATATTAGGCGGCGTAATATTCGTTTTAAACCTTTTTCAGCCCACATACACGGCGGTATTTGTGAAACTACTTTCATCCGCATGAAGTAATGACTTGAGTAACATTACAACTGAAATTACTCTAAAACATTTATACTACACTTTCCCTCTGTTGTAATGACAAATACCAGTTGTCATACTGTCGCAGGTTAAATTCGAATCAAATTCCAACCTCCACTAATACTGGACGTCGTAAATTAAAGCTTCCATCTTGCACATCAACACGTATGGTCCAACGATTGTAAATAAACAAAACGTAACTGATAATTATTATCTTTGTACATATATTTCTTCTGTCCGGGTGTATGTCACTGAACTCCTAAACGCCTGGACTCATTTTTATAAAATTTTGTGTGTGTGATTAAGTTGATTCGAGAATAGATTCACAATTTGATTTGAAAAATCCCATCCCTCTCCATTTTACCCCCTCCCCTCTTAATTTCCAATTATCATTATAGAAACCCACAGTATTCATCATATTTCGATAAAACTTTGCATACATATACTTTAAAACAAGGAGAAAAATAATGTCTGCAATTGGTTTACAAAAAACCAACCCCTCTCCTACTTTCAATCCCCTCAATTTTTGTCAATGTTCTTTACACAAAGCAACAGTCGACACCGTTTTACCAATCACCATGAAAGTTAGCACACATATGTATTTTTTCATGGAGAAAGTTTCTGACAAAACAAAAATCCCAAAACCACCCCCTTTCCCCCTTTACATCCTTCGATTTTTATACAAATCCACAGTTTTTATACGATTTCAACGAAACTTTTCATATTTATAATTTAATATAAAGATAAAAGTACCGTCTACTTTTTGTTTGCCAAACCAAACCCCTCTCCTCGTTTACACCCACTTAATTTTTGTCAATGTTCTTTACACAAATCTACAGTCGACACCTTTTGATCGATCACCACGAAAGTTGACACATATTTGTATTTTTTCATGGAGAAGGTTTCTAAACAGAAAATTTCAAAAACCTTATCCTCTCCCGCTATAAACCCCTTCATTTTTATGCAAACCCATAGTTTTATCCGATTTCGATGGAACTTTGCAAATAAATGCTTTCAAAGAGAAAAATACTGTCAACATTAGTTTTACAAAAACCCATCGAAAATCCTAATTTTCTGCATGATGCTGGAACAAATGGATATATTCCAGATACAGATTTATGTATGTGGTATGTATTAATACGCGGATGGTAGATGTTTTGACTTTCAAACAACAGC
This sequence comes from Vandiemenella viatica, assembly GCA_031002005.1. Taxonomy (NCBI): domain Eukaryota; kingdom Metazoa; phylum Arthropoda; class Insecta; order Orthoptera; family Morabidae; genus Vandiemenella; species Vandiemenella viatica. The sequence continues at coordinate 10,452 of JARYHS010008959.1, read as the reverse complement.
TTTAACAGATGATATGGTTGGTTAAAATGCAGCCTGGACCAAATGTAAAGTGATGTTCTGTATAACAGCAACCGATTCACCACATTCTGGTAATTGTTTGGGTATATCAGCGTTTAGATTACTTCCAGAAATGGATGGTGCCAAATTAATGAAACTAGATACGCATGATTTATATCGGAAATTTAAAAATAGTGTACAGGTAAATCAATACAGATTAGACCAGGCAACGCCGGGTACTCTACTAGTATAATTATAAACTAAGTACATACTTTTCTGTCAGTGATTTAGTAATTGATTTGTACGCATTTGCTTACCTATGTAGAACTGATACTAACAAAATAAAGAGTTTAACCATGATTTCGTATTAGCATTTTTTGGCCGTTGTTGTTCCGGCCGCATGAAGTCAAAGTTACTGACGCGATTACTCTGTGAGATAACGAACAAAGAAGCAATTTATTAATACACCCGTGCGAAAATATCGCTGCTAAAATACTATGAAATGGATCGTACGACGAAGTGATGGGGGGATATACGGAGAAGTAAAGGAATTTGGTTACAAAACTTTGGTCAGATCATTGCTCGTATATGGTAGTGTAGCATGGGACCCTCATTTTTAGTACCAAATACGGGAGCTGGAGGGGATGTAAAGAAGGACTGCTAGATTTGTCTCTGGAATTTACAGCAGAATACAATCGTAACAGATACGATAAAAGAGCTGGAATGGGATTCGATGGAAGATAGGAGGAGGGTGAAAAAATTCATGGGGATGTACAAGGAGTGTATTAGTGATGATGCGTGGAAAGATATTGGTGTAATAATTAAAAGTAATGCAGAGAAGGGAAAAGTTGACCATGACCACAAGCTGGCACTCGGTTTCAGGCACAAGGGCGTGGGAAGATTTTATTTCTTAGGTGAAAGGGTCAGGCGTTGGAATAAGTTAGCAAAAAGATTTGATGAATAATTTACAAAAAACGGTGAAACAATTTAATGTTGAAATTTGTAGTCGGAAAAAGTAGGTGGTTACTGTAAAGGGTAAAAATGGGTGTGTAGGGAAATTGCCAATGGAGCGTGCGCCCCATAGCGATTAAATTAAACGCGTTTTATATAGTTGGTAGTGTTCACTGACGACCGTTTGAGGTGGCGACAGTATGAGGAACGTCCAACAGGACTAGCCAATAGAAAAGTTGTGATACATCTTACGTACGATATACAGTAGTGTACATTCCTCAACCAACTACATTCCAGTGCTGTTAAGACTGCCACAAACAAAAGGATCAAGTAAAAAAGTATAACTGAATTTAACTGGCTTAGTATCTTTGGCGGAAAAGCATGGTTGGTGTTTGTCTAACGTGATCATTTATCATTTTCTTCAGAGCAGTAAGCCTGAGGAATTTTGTAAAAAAAAAAAATAAAAAAAGATAAAAAAATAATAAAAAAAAAAACTGGTTTTTCTATCTAAATTGAAGAACATTTAAAAGCAGAATGTATTACGTGTTAGCTGAATTACTTATCCTTAGTGTCTGCCATCTAACGGTTAACTAGGCAGTTATTTAGAAATTATCAGCGGAACAAATAAAAATATGGGGTATGTTGTTAAGCAGGAGTGTAGGAGTGGGGTTCATTGCATGATTTGTTGATGTTAGTCTTGGTAATCAATATGGCTTTCAATGCTGCGACACCTAAATGTGTTTTGTCTCTTGACCATACTGTACTTCTTAGAGAAAAATTTCGAATCGTGCGTTACTTCCAGGCATACACTTAACATACCCAATAGTTAAACGAAAGTTCGTAAAGTTCGGAGTGTTGAAATAATTCCACTCAACGTTCTTCAGCAGCAACATTCTCAGCGTCCCAGCAAGAGATTTCTTAATCTATGACGTAGTTGGAAATAAACAAAAACTCGTCGAACATTTCCATGTCTTGGCTGCTGTTAATGAAACCTTGCGTGATCAGCAATGGTCCATGGGTCGAGTCTATCACCGCGCGACAAAAAACGGATCGCCTGTTTTTTACCTTAATAGATACATATATATAATTGTTTTGTTTGCGAGACCGGGACATTTCTACTCTCGCTGGGGACAGCTGGACAAACAGCCTGAAAGCCTGAGCCGACTGATGGATGGCGAATTTAAATCGCAAAACGATATTGAAAGTTGTTTTGTAAAAACATGCCAGCAGGGATTGTTGAACTTGTGCTCTACAATTCTTCTTCACAATGTTTTGACACACTTTAACGGTTGCGATGAAAACTCGCTGACTTGTTCGCCGACTTGATTAACTAAATGCGAAGATATTCAGTAAAACACACATTGGTGACAATGTGGGATTACTATCACAATTATTTTTAAATAAATTACTTACGCCAATTAACATAATTCAGACTTGTCTTTGGAAAGAAACAACCATTTATTTTTATTTGCATCCCTTTTATTATGTAAATTATTTACTTATTTATCTCTTATTTCTTCCTTTTAAATTCAGATTAACATTTCTTCATGTTTTCATAATCTATTTTGCATTTTTTAAGCACATTTCTATCAGATTTATGTCACCATACGTTGCTATTAGTTTACTGCTAGAAACTTCCAAAGAGTCTGCTCTGAATAACCGGCGTCGACAACATTAATCTGTGGATCAACGATAACACATCTGATTAAACTGAACTCCGCACACAGAATAAATTCTCATATTCAATCATAATGTAACAAGTAAACATTCAGAATACATGATCCTTCAGAGATAATGGCTCTGCATAACAGTGAAAAACGCACCAAATTAAGTCCAGCGATTCACTAGATATGGACACGAAAACACGTAGCTAGATTGCTCACAAGTCACACCAGCATGTTCCTTTCTTCAGACATTATTTGTCCGTAACTTCCTTTCTAAGATTTATCTGCCACTAGCACGCTCTCGTTACTCAAGTCGTGAGCATAGTCTCTGGCGATATGCTTTCTAGCTTGTGTAATATCTTAGCTGTCACCATATAACACAACATTGTGCAAATGGCACCAAACGTATATCCTGCAGGCAAATACTGACATGTATAAAATGTCACCAGCAGTAAACTGCACATAGTTATGTTCCTCCGTTCGTTAAAGCGCTGAAGGCTAATTCCATTGCATGTTAGCGACATCCGACGCCATTCTAACAACGTTGGGTATATATCCGCTAGTTTCCTAACAAATTGTCTTACAAAGCAGACGTGTGTAACGGCCATTCCCTCCATACACCAAGATTATTAATAGCGTTTCGGAGCATGAGAAATGCTTAGTTGGTTCCCGAACTATTTGATTGCAAGTAACCTTTCGGATGGAAATTTCCTTACACACCTATTATCCTGGTTTCTAGGCGCTATATATTAGCTTGAAGTTTGAATGCAACAAAATCTTTCAATTCAATTTTCACCCATTTCAAAATGTCCCAGTTGTTTGAAATTATGCTCATCTATTAAGAACCGGTAAAAATACAATTATTTCATAACAACAGCCTGCTATTCTCATTACTTTGAAAGTACACGATGGAAAAATAGTTGAATGTAATGAATTATTTCATTCCAAGTTCACCCATTTCCTGACGTCCGAATTGTTTGAAATTTTTCACACGTATTAAGAACCGACGACAATACAAAAATACTCTAGCAGCGTCCTGCATTCTCATTACTTTTACAGTAACAATAAACACATGGTTAAAAGTGATGGAATTTTGCAATTGAATTTTAATCCGATTCCAGATACCCGTATTGTATGAAATTTTGCACACGTATTAAGAACCGGTGACACAATAATTTCTTGTCTATGTTCTGAAATTCGTCGTGTGATCTGAAAAGTTCAAAACAAAATTATAGTTTTAAAAATTAAAATACACACTTTTGTAGCAATGTAAACTGAAATGTTAAATCACCCACAACAATATAACTTTTTTGAATAATGTTAAAATAAGAATGAAGTCACTGATTAAAAAATTAACTTTAACGTAAAAATTACGTGCTCTCTGCTTATTGATAATGAACCTACTTTTGCGAACAGCTAGCTTTTTTATATTATTGTTAAAGTTAACCTAACTATTCAACGTACTCGCGAAATTTGGACACTTATCTATCTCGATTAGATATGACGGGAGATAAAGTTCTCGTGACACAAAAACGAATTATAGAAATATTAATACTTCCGCCCTTTAAGGGTCAAATTCCGAAAAAAAATCCTTTCTTAAGATATGATATAAACAAAGAAGATACCTTAATCTTTAAAATGATTCCTCTGTTACCTATATCAGTTAGAAATGAAAGGAGATAAATGGCTCATGATAAAAAAAAATCGTTACGGAAATAATGATACTTTCTTTAGCCATTTAAGTGTTCAAATCCAGAAAATTCTTTTCTTAAGATATTATGTTAAGTCATGACGTTAATGTTTAAAGTGATACCTTATTTATCTACATCGGTTAGATGTCTAGGGAGATAAATGGCTCGTGACACAAAAATGCGTTGTAGAACCATTAAAACTTTTGCCCTTTAAGGGATGAATTTCAAAAAATTCCTATCTTAATATATGATTTCCACAAAGTTGAGATCTTAATCTTTAAAATGACACTTCATTTATCGATTTTGGTTAGGTATCCAGGAAGATAAATAGCTCGTGATACAAAAAAAAAAAACACTTTTTAGAAATATTGACATGTTTGCCCTTTAAGTGTCGAATATGAAAAAATTACTTTCCTGAATTATGATATGATAACTGAGGATACATTAATCTTTAGAATGATACCTCATTTATCGATTTCCGTTAGGTATGATGGGAGATAATTGCTTGTGACAAAAAAATACCTTGTAGAAATAATGTGTATCATTGTTGGGTAGCTGTCCTGAATAGTACTCGGTTTTGGAACAGCTGGTAAAAAACTATTTCGAACAGTCACAGGGAATTTATTAATACGAGCCTTTATACAAGCTTCGAAACACTTGAGACTTGAGCAAAACCGTTGGTCTCATTCAATTTATTTTCTTGTTTACCTTTGTTTGTATTTTATGGCGTCTTTATCATTATACAATAACGGAAGACTTCAGTTCTCTGCACTTCACGCAAAGTGAGTTTTACTTTTCTGTTCGTCTCTCGCTAACCAGGAACATTTAAATTTACTTGCGGCCAGTGTGCTATTGCCTGCAGTTAACCAATAGCTTTTTAAATTACTATCTGTATTTTAACTCACTATAGTGAATGTTTAAGGTTGCGGACAAATTCATTTAATTTATTAAATCCTGGCAATTTTTGTTGTCCAGGAATTAAAAAAGGAAATTGAAGGAAGGCATAAGTTTTCAAAGCTATAAAAATACCATGCAGCTGTTTGTTCATGAGAAATTTCTGAATGACGTCAACAAAATATTTAGATAGTAATTTGGACTGAATAGAAACAAAATCAAGACAAAATTCATGTAATAAAACACAAATGACATCAAAACAAGTAGCTTAAATACGACAATATAGTCGGATGAAATAGAGAAGTAAGTAAATTCTGATCTTAAGAGAGTAATATTGAAACAGACAGTCGAAGCAGTAATGATGTTAGAAGCAGAAGTCAACTACCCAAGGGAGCCTTCTTGAAAAATAGAAATCTTTTGTCCTGAAATAATGACGTAGAAAGAATTTCAAAAAGCTGTAAGCATGGATCGCAGCTATTTATGGTAATGAAGCATGAACTTTACAGATAGCGGCAGCAAGGATAAATTCAACCATTTGAAATATGCCAACGAAATGAACGTATTTTGGAAATGATGAGCGGAAGAGTTTATTTTAAAGAACAGACAGGGTTCTGGGTCCCATATTAAGACATGCTGGCAGTTAGAGGTAAGAACTGTAGATGAAGAAAGATATTATAATATATCAAACAGATTACAATGGACTTTGGTTGTGAAGGATATGTAGAGACGAAGAGATTGACTCAAGATAGGAAAAGATTAAATAGAGCCACAAACTAATAGAGAGCGTGTTGACAGCAAAAGAATATTTTTTTTCCAGGCTATAGAACCTTGACGTACCTGTTATAAGAGTTTAAGAATAATCGTTTGAAATCCATTAGGTGAATCGGTTACAGGTATTGAGTTGTGATGCAGCTATCTGTTAATTTCTTTTATGGTTTTACGCCACGACGACGTCGTGGTCATTAGAGGTGGGAAAGCACTGGGCCTTAGATCGGGAATTAATTCAGCCATCGCCTTGTGAAGTTTTTTTTGTTGTATTTTCCAACAACCTTTACCATTTAGTTTTATTTTTAGAAATTAAACAAATTAATATTCCTAATGTTTCCAGTATCAGGTCAGCTCAATAGGATTTTTATTTAGTCTTCTATATCCGTCACTGGTTTTTTTTTTTTTTGATAGTACAGCTGAAATCAAATTACTATAAAAAATCATATCATATATCCTTCAAGTATCAGTTCCATTTCTTTATTACATTTTCAGTAAGAAACATATATATATATATATATATATATATATATATATATATATATATATATATATATATATTTACTGCTTAACATCTCTTAACAGCGAGGTCTCATCCACCTATCCTTTCATCTTTCGTTTACAAACAAGTATTAATTTCCAAATATAACTTTTAAAATTCACCAATTTTACTATGATCTTCTTTTTCCTCCCTCGGGCTTATATTTTCAATGTCAAATCCGGCCAGAATATTGAAGATAGTTTCTTGATTAAGCCTCTCCAGCCAAGCGTCTGCTCATTTGTTTTCTTCAATGTTTTTTTCTTCTCACCAGAGATCTTCTATACCACTGACTTGGAGTTCTGTGATCTTAGAAACCCAAAGTTATTTTCCCAATCATAATTATGTAACATAAAATAATATTATAATATTAAAATTAACAAGTGGTGAGGATGTGTATCTCACAGCCTTTTGAAGGAAGTATCCCGGCATTCGCCTGGAGTGATTTGGTGAAACCGTGAAAAACTCAATTCTGGACACCCGGACGGGGATTCGAACCCGCGTCATCCCGAAATTGAAGAAAGAGCGTTAACGATCACCCACCACGCTCGGTGTATTTGTTAATAGAACGTGTGATGAAATTATTTTTTTTAATTTAATTTAATTGCAATGGAGCACATGTTCCGGTGGCAATTTCCCTACACACCCAAATTCCCATTTTTCCTGCACCCACCTACATTTGCCCTCTACAAATTTTAACTTTATATTCTTTCAACATTTCTGGTAAATTATTCATCATTTCCCTTGGTAACTTATTCCAATCCCTGACACCCTTACCTAAAAAAGAGAATCTTCCCACACCCTCGTGCCTTAAATCCAGTTCCAGCTTGTGGTAATGGTCATCTTTTCCCTTCCGTTCACTACTTTTTATACCTACACCAATATCTTTCAATGCCTCATCACCAGTATAAGCCTTGTACACTCCCATGACCCTCTTCGCCCTCCTCCTGTCTTGAAATGAATCCCATTCCAGCTCTGTTATCATATTACCGACACCGGTAGTTTCATTCCAGTTGGATTAGAAAATGGAGGGAAATTTTTGGCAATTGGTATTGAGGAATCAGAATAATTGGGAGGCAATGTTGTCTTTTTATTTGTTTTATGATACATGCTACTATTATCGAAGACAGATGTGTCGCATTGCGTTGTTTACTAGTGCAGTCAGACGCCTGTGTTCTCCCTGATCCAGCCTCTCAGGTTGGCCACACTGGTGTGCAGGCTCGGGTAGTCGTCAGCGCAGGTGCTGACAGCTGCTGACACGACCCCCACCAGCTCGCGGGTGTCCTCTTGGATGAGCGGGCCTCCGCTGTCGCCCGTGCAGACGCCCTTGTGAGGCTGGAAGGCGCAGATCCTCCGCTCCGTCACCACGCCTGGACTCACTGGCTCTATGGCTCTCCTGCACTCGTCCCAGTCCTGTATGACCAGCGCCAGCCTCTGCAGCTGTCGTGGTCTGTGGCCGCTGTTGGAGGTGCTCCCCCAGCCTGTCGCCACCACCCTGCTGCCACCTGGCGGGTTCCTCGTGACCAGGCCTCGTACCGGCTGTTTACAGAGATAACACGACATCACCTGATAAATTGACATTTAGCACCTACTTTCTGTATATCATTATTTTTGTTCAATCTTAAAAACTCTACAGATAAGCAAATAATTTACTGCAACACAGTTACTTTTGATGATGTTTTAATTTACGCTGTGCGTGACGCGTTTCGATAAGTGATTCTCATTTTCAAACGCAATATTAGTACATTTTTAATGTGCGAAGTGCTTGTGTCAGTTTCTGCTGGACATTGGTAAAACTTTTGGAGTTTTCGATTTGAAGGTTTCTTAAAAGACACCACCACAGAAACTGACACGTACACATTCTAATAACATTAAATATAGGTATTACGTGATGTGATGTATACTGTGTCAAAGTTAACGTTGTCCATGATGGGAGGTTATGTCTGAATTCAGGTATTCTCGGCACACCTCTTGACACTGTGGATCTTGGAATGTTGAATTCTGTAACGATTTCAGAAATGGAATGTCCCATGCGTCTAGCTCCAACTAGCATACCGCGTTCGAAATCCGTTAATTCTCGAAGTGTGGCCATAATCACATAATCAACCTTCTCACACGAAGCATTTGACCACAAATGAAACTCCTGCTCACGCACTGAACATTTATACAATTTGTAAGGGACACTACTGCCATCTATATATTTGCATATAGCTATCCCATGGCTTTTGTCACCTCAGTGTATTGCAATGTAAACAAAAGATTCGCTATACTGTCGCGGTCGCTGATTTTAGTATAGATTTGTAGAATAGATTTTAGTGGTAATGAAGGCAGAGCGTTTCCAAGCCAGCGCAGTAGTAAGAAGACTATACCCCACATCTGACACCAATTTTATGTGGCTATGTCGCGTGTAGACCGAGCGAGTGGCGAACTTACCCATTGTGGGTCCGACCTAGCGTCTACTTACTGTCGGCAGAGGTACTTCTCGTTTCCAGTCTGCATCTGTAAGCTTCTGGCTAGGATAAAAATACATACACAGAGACTTAATTTGCCTAAAATCAGGACGTAGGTGCTCTTTGAAATGATAGGAAGAGTTGTGACTACTTGATTTATTGTTGAAAACGGTGGTATGGTACAGTTACATGTAATTGATACATAAAATCGGTGTTTTCAGATATTGGAATGGTGGACCATAGGATCCAAAACTAACGCAGAATGCGTTCCGAGCCAGCAGAGGGAGAATGATAGGAAAAATGCCTAAAACGGCCTAATTGGATGGTAACAGGTCTACCCTAAGAAATTTCACATCATTGATTGGGGCGAATCGTGCGCGGTAAGAAGCGTGCTCGGTTCTTGATGGTGGGGAAAGGCTTATTTTCATTGGCTGTTTGTCATGCCGCACAGGCGTGTGGTTCACGTGTTCATAGTATGCAAGTCTCGTGTACCAGCCGTGCTATACAGCGTTTCCACAGTAAGGACTGCAAGACCAGCGACCTTGCCGCTGGTGTCATGTAGGAGCGGTGTAGTCTTCATACTACTGCGCTGGCTTAGAAACACTCTGCCTTCATTACCACTAAAATCTCTACTAAAATCAGCGACTGCGACAATACATCCATCCGCATTAAAAATTTTGGATACGGATGGCGAGGTGCTGATATTCTTTACATCCCAAGTAGTGATTACAGGAAAACGAGTACCTGCAGTTTGTTAGTCCAGACGAACGGCCTCTTCATCTTGAGCACAGCGATGTCGTAGTCGGCTGTCGGGTCCTCTGGGCTGTAGCGTTCGTGAGGGATGACTCGCTTCACCTCGTGGGTTAGTCCGCCTTTGGACCTCCGACTGGTGCTCGACCTCACTCCGAGTACTAACAGTTGACTGTCGTAGCAGTGCGCCGCCGTCAGAACCCACCGCTCCGACAACACGCTGCCCCCACACACGTGGATCCCGATGTTCGCGTATTCCAGAGACACCTGCCACGGGAACTCCTCGATAGTGGCGTCCTGGCCGCCCACGATGCTCCCGCCCTCCCCAGACCGCGTCCCGTGTTGACCGCTGCCGTGGACTGTGGACGCTGTCAGCAGCAGAACCACCGCAGCGATAGACAGAGCCATCTGGTGTCCGGACGACATAGAGACTGCAACAGACAGACACAAATTGTCATTTTCATTGTTACTTTTATTGCAAGATAGTAAGGAAAAAACAACCTCGTTGTTATGTAGTCTTCACGGGTGTGCAGCCGGATGGTGTTTTGGAAACACAACGTTTCGACAACCAGCTCGGCTGTCTTCATCAGGTGTCCGGTATCTACAGGCTGACGAAAGCTGGCAGTCACCTGATGAAGACAGCCGAGCTGATTGTCGAAACGTTGTTTTTCCAAAACACCATCCGGCTGCACACCCGTGAAGACTACATTGCTTCAGTACTCCGGGAAAGTCTCCACGAACACATCAAACCT
>JARYHS010008958.1:0-14506 GCA_031002005.1 Vandiemenella viatica | reverse complement strand
AAGTCCGTGCTTCACTGACATTAAGTGCTGTGCTCCACACAGAGAGTTTTAAAAAGTTCTTTCTGAGTTCTGGATCTATATTTGAAACTAAAAGATTCCTCTTTTTCGTGAAGACTCTTTTTGCTAGTGCTATTCTGCTTTCAAGGTCAATGCTGTTTCGGCCATCAGTTGTAATTTTATTTGCTAATTAGGAGAATTCACTTACTTCTTCTATCGCATCCGATCCTTGTATACTATTTTTTTTTTCTCCTTGAACACTTACGCCACAGTCAAATTTTTCTTTCACTTCCTTCATTGCTTCCTCTGCACACAAGTTGAATACTACTGGAGATAGACTAAAACCTTGTCGCACAACCTTTTAAATGATGCATGTCTCTCAAGGTTATCTACTTTTCTTCCTGTTGTTCTTTCCGATAATGTCTGCTGAGGGCACGTTCCAATTTGAATTCTTCATCCTTTGTAGTTGTTTTTTCATCCTTTCAATCCAATATTCCTTCATCATTTCTCTATGTTTCTTCCTTCTCTCCACAGACTACTTCGCACTTCTGCCTTGGAATCGTTCCAAACTTAATATCTTCTTTCTAGAGATCGCTCTTTCCATAGTTTCCTCTTCTTTTATCATTCTTTTTCTTTCCAAATCTTTCTTAACCTCTTGAATCCAACTAGTTGTTGATTTTTCCCCAAACGTAATTAAATATCTTTTTCGTTAGTGTGTTATCATCCATTCTGTAGATTTGTCATTATTGATTCTCTTACGTTTTCTATGTTCTGGTGTATTTCCTTATTACTTCTTAATTTCTATAGTTCTGTTGTTTTAAGTGAACACAAGAAGTTTCTCACGATTCTTCTTTCTAGTAACTCTAGTTTATCCAATCTATAGTTCAACACTAGGCAATCAATAGTTTATACAGACATTCTGGTTTCCCGACGGAGTTTGTAGTGCCTTATTTTAAGATTTTTAGACAAACACTTCTTGTCAGAAAAATGTTTAGTGGTACGAAACACGCTTTCCATCCTTGGTATCCTTGCTTCTATGACAGATTTGTCTAATACATTTTCTCGAATTATTTAACCCAGATATTTAAATTTCTTTACTTTTTCTGCTCGTCCAACATCTTTCGTTAAAAATTTTGGAGCTTTTTTAATGTTTGTAATAAATTTAGTTTTTTTCCAGGGAAATTTTCAAACCTGTTTTGTTGGCTGTTACTTCCAAGATATATATCTATGTTTTCGCATTTTAATATTCTCTGAAAGTATAGAGAAATCGTCAGCAAATGCCAGGCAATTAATTTCAAGGCCTTTTTTTTTTTCTTCTTCTAAAAATAAGATACACTCTACACAAGCTGATCGGGCCCGAGAATATCTACTTTTACTATATGGATTTAAAAGAAATACATACTTTTCTTTAAAACTGGTGATAATTTAATTAACGTAACTTGCTATAAGGTGACATCTGTAGACGGAGAGTTAAAAATTTTCTGGCTGCTGTTTGCGCGCCAAAGAATGCATGGCACATGACGTCACAGAGTAGCAGACACGGTGAGCTCGCTCGCTGTCTGTCAGGCTGGTAACACGCGTGTTAACCCGCTCGTGGAAGGGCTGTGGCTGGTCGTTTAGATTAGGGCGAGGGCTCGTAATTTACGCTTCCGCCACGGAGGGGCCGTTCGAGGGGGCGGCTAAGTTACGCCCAAGTGGCTTAACGGTGTAAGGTAAACTTTCGCCAAAATTGCCCGGCTACAAACTGGTTAGTTAAATTTAATACAAACTTTCCCCCGGCTCGGCGCTGCCCGCTCTGACGTTCGGCTCGCCCAAGTTGGTAGCCCTGCGGGACCGACGTTCGCTTGTCCGCTGCGCCCGCTCGTGAAAAATGGCGGCGTGTCTTGTGAGGGCGAGCAGTCAATTATTAAGGAGCAGCGCCGAAATGTCTTCACCCCACTCCGGGCGCTCATCGATATTTCAAGCAGAGAGAGGCGTGCAAGGAGCTCGGACAATGCGTAGTCTCCGCCAATACTATCTTGTGCTGACGGTCCGTACGCAGAACGTGTATTTTATTTAATTCACTAAAATATTGTAAAAGCTTTTCAAAAAATCTAAAACAAGTGATTTTCAACAATTTTTTTATTTTATCTTATTATTATTATTATTATTATTATTATTATTATTATTATTATTATTATTATGTTTTTTGGCTTTACTTCCAGCCAACGTTAAAGTTGTTAGAGACGGGAAAGGACAGGGGGGGGGGGGGGGGAAGAAAGGGAAGAAATTTGGCCATAGCCTTTTGAAGGTACCATCCCGGCATACGACTGGAGTGATATCGGGAAAACCATAGAAAACCTAAATCCGAAAGCCTGGTTGAGGATTCTAACCCGCGTCCTTCCGAATGCGAGGCCAGAACTTTACTACACGCCCATTACGATATGGGATTTTTATATAAAATTGATTGTCAGTGTTTCCCAGTGGTCTTCCAAATAATATACACAAATTAAAGACAAACAAACGTCTGTAAAACTTACAGATGGATTTTTTTTTAAGTACGGTATTTATACGAATTATTTGGTACCCTAATCATGAAATCCTCTATCGAATGATATGTGTATGTGATTTTTTCTTATCGAAAAAATTATCTTCTGAAGAATCATTTTTTAAATTCTCTGATTTAGATATTTAGCCAAAACTATAAACTCCAGAAAATTGTCTGTATTATTCCTGTATACTTTAGGAGGGTACTTCTGTCGACTGTCTTTAAGGATTGAGAGGGGCGACCCACTCAACGGCACAGTATTATAAAACTTGTTTCTATTTTGGGCTTCCTTATTAGGCAGCGTTAAAATGGGTACCGCAGTTGTAAAATACAGCATCCATTTTTAAATAAACAAATAATTACCCTATAAATATTATCTAATAGGACAGGATAAATTAATCATTGATACAACACCTGACCAGACTCATCTTTTAACACGTATCAAATCAGATAACAAACAAAATGGAAGCAACAATGAGAACGAGATGGGAATTGTCATATATGTATACAGTGGGTAAATTTTCGTTTGTGGCTAAGGATGTCAAGGATTTGAATAAATTACTAAGGTAAGAGGTGAATAATTTAACAAAAACACTTCAGGAATTTAAAATTAAAATTCGCAATTGGCAAAAGTAGCTTGTTGGAGGAATTTTAACTCTCCTAGTATATAAGACAATAATCTATCTACATAAAACGTTGGTCAGGTAACGATGTAGCGATGTCTGACACACTCTGACGTCACGCTTACCGCCTCCGCTGCCCAACCAACAGCGACCGTAGTTGTTCGAGGTTATGCGCGTTATTTAATAACAGTTCTGTTTAGCTGAGCATGCACGAGTAAATTAGCTGCCAGCACACTAAAAGAAAGTATGTATTTCGTAAAAAAAATCAACATATTGATTATTATTTGCTTTTTCTTAATTAAAACTCGTTCGGTGTTGATGTTTCTTATACTCTCTGTATAGTGATAGATAATAATTATCTACATTACATGATTTTTAAGGTTATGAACTTTATTCGATAAAACTTTGCTTAGCGAAGAAAGATTTGCAAAAATACTGCGTTCAACACCTCATTTTTGGCGGGCTTACAAGATATTTATATTCAATGTAAATATTTTAAGTCACTGTTATACTATACTGGAAGAAATTATTTGCCGAAACACTGAGATAAAGGTATGTACTGCGTTTACATTAGTATATTAATTGTTAGTTGCTTTTATTACTGATTTCACCATGTAAATATTTCCAATGCATCAAATTTAGATAGAAATACAATGAATGTATTCGTATCAGAGATATATCAACAAAACAGTTTCATAGAAGCTATGAATTTTTAACAGTATTATTAGTAGAAGTTGCGGTTATGTCGAAATTCAGACATGTCCAGAATGACAACTGACACAAATTGTTACAGAATAATGCACAATGAATTTAGTTTCATAAAAAATTAAAGTTACTTTCATAAGCGCCGAGTTACTGAAGTTATTATTTCGTCGGATGGAAGTAGTTCCGTAGTTGTCGTGCTGATTGAGACCTGGACCAGGAATAAAACCAATATCACGCGCTATAGCATTAGGTTTTGTGTTTCACAATTTATTTTTAATTTCATTGCTTTCCTAATTCTGACATAATTAATTCAGTAGAAATTCCATCTGTATCGTTGCGTATACTACAACGGAAATATGTACAAATTACAAGCATTAATTATGAGCATTACGTAACAAAAATTCTATTTATTTAGTCAATCGCATTCAATTGTCAGAACATTCCCCTCACCGGCCATTTTTGATGGGCTTAGAGACCAATTTAAAAATAGTAAGAAATGTGTTATTATACGACTATGGAAATTGCGCACCACTGCATTTAAATTCTATTCACTTCCGAAAGTAAGTGCATATCAAAGTTTTTGTGCATACGTTGTTACTAAGAGGCGACATGTCGAGACTTAGAACACTCTAAATGATCTCTTTAATTCTGGGAGTAAGCCTGGCTTCCTATTCTTATCGTGGGAGTAAACACGTATATTTTTACCGTAAATTTTTCATCGGCAATATCAATATTTTCTGTGTTTCTGATATTCTCTAAACAGAATATTGTGCCTCGGAACGTAATAAAACCTCTTATATACCTGTATCAATTATATGTTTAATTTCCGCCATTTAGACTACCAACAAAAGGCTTTGCTTTCATCTCAATCTGTCTCATTTGTTTCAAAAATTCCAAAGATCAATATCCATGAACTGATCTAAGCATCTTAATGGATTTAAAAGTTTTTCTCTCATTACTCTCTGACCTTTTGTATTTTCTAGTTTAAAACGAGAGGTAATCTATTTTTTCCCTCAACATTATCTATTCTGGCAATAAAACTAAAATTACACGCCGCACGATAATGGATTCCGTGAAACAGGGCTGAATAATTTATTAAAGTTAATTAAATACCTGCACTCATTATTCGCGGTACTTACCTTTAATAATTTAGACAGTCATTTGTCAGTCATTAAAATCGAGTTTTAGATTCCACTTTTACAAATATAAACAATATCGTCAACAGACGAACTCTGACAAAACGAATATTGGTACGATCAGTCAGATTCAAGTTTCCAGCGACTGTAAACTAGTCCTTGATTGTAGTCACAAGGGAGGGGGAAAATTATAGTTTCTAAGTAACGATTTTTTTAAAAAGTTATCGTGTTTTTATTGTCAATTATTTATTACTTCAATTCCCTCTCTCTCTACTCCCAACAAATTTGAAATTTAAATTTATATTCTTTATTTATTTTTGGGATATCATTCAACATTTGTTTGGTAATTTATTCCGATACCAGATGTTCTCGCCAGCAAACAAAAAAATAAAAAAAATAAATAAATCACGGTCATTTCTTCCCTTACATGACCTACTGCTACTTATACTACCAATATCCCTCCAAGTCGCATCACCAACATCCAGAACCATTACATTGTTATCATCATTGGCTCATCCTCTTCGTTATTATTAATCCTTGCGCAAACATAAAAAATCCCAAACTTATTATTTTGACCTCTGCATCATCTTGAATAATGTCGCTAACCTAAAAAAAAAAGTATCCCGACCGTTGATTTGGTGACGTAAGCTGTCAATATGTGCGTTTTAGTTTAAATCTGTTCATTCAGTTTGCGCGATTTAGAAAAAGCTTTTGATAATGTTAGATCGGACCAGATGTTAAAAATTTTAAAGAAGTCAGGCCTAAAGTATCGAGTTAGAAGAATACTCTATAAACTATATAAGAATCAAGTGGCTGTAATAAAAGTAGAGAATCATGAGAGACAACCATCAGTTAAAAAGGGTGTGAGACAAGGTTGTAGTTATCCCCGTTAATATTCAACTTGTATGTAGAGGAAGCAATAAAGAAAGTAAAAGAAAGATAAGAATGTGGCATAAGTGTTCAGGGATAAAAAATCAGTATGCTACGATTTGCTGATGACATTGTATTAATAGCAGAAATGGCTGAGGATATTGAGAAATTACTGAATGGCATTAACAAAATACTGAAGGTAGATTTTGGCCTGAATATAAACAAAGCAAGACAAAAGTGATTAAATGTAGCAGAAATGATACCAATACCAGTAGATTAAACATAAAATAGGATAGAATGCAGTTGGAGAAGTAAGTGAATTCTGTTACTTAGGAAGCAAAATTACAACCGATGGCCGAAGCAGGAATGATGTTAAAAGCAGAATAGCACTAGCAAAAAGAGCCTTCATGAAAAAGAGAAACCTTTTAGTTTCAAATGTTGATCTGGAAATTAAAAAAAAAACTTTTTAAAACTCTATGTATGGAGCACAGCACTTTACGGTAGTGAAACATGGACTTTAGGAATACCGGAAAGAAAGAAATTTGAAGCATTTGAAATGCGGTGCTACAGAAGAATGCTGAAAATTAAGTGGACAGACAAAGTAAGAAATGAACAAGTTTTGGAAATGATGGGTGAGAAAAGAAGTTTATGGAAGAAGCTTACAGAAAGAAGAGACAGGCTGGTAGGTCATATTTTGAGACATACTGGATTGGTTAATTTGTTAGTGGATGAGGGGAACAGTCGAAGGTAAGAACTGCAGAGGAAGACAGAGATTAGAATATATGAAACAGATAATTGAGGATGTGGGTTGTAAGGGATATGTAGAGATGAAGAGGTTAGCACAAGATAGGAAAGGATGCAGGATTGCATCAAGCCAATCGAAAGACTGATGACAGCAAAAAAAAAAAGAGGTTGCGTAATGTAAGGATAGACACAAAAATTCCAAATTATGTGGCTCTTGGCTCTCTGCCATCAGCAGTGTACATTACAATTACATTACTTCAAACAAATTTCATGTACAGATATAACCCATCTACAATATAACTATACTAGCTTCTAAGTCCGTCAAAAATGATGGCTTGAACGAAGGGTTCTGGCAATTAATTTCTTCGAGTTCACTGCATAACAGTAGCATAGAATAGGCCTATAGCGAATATTTCTAAATTGAATACAAATCCCTCGGAAGCCCGTAAAAAATAACGGGTTAAACGCAGTATCCTGGCAGTTTATTTCATCGCAATTCTTTAACTAAATACAATTGTTGTTAAATAACACTCATAACTTTAAAAATTACGTAATAAGTTTATTTTACTGTACCACTGATATCTCTGGACAGAGAATATATAAACATCTACTGAATATAAATAAACAAACATCAACTAATTATTAATATGTTAATTTAAACGCAGTGGTATGGAAACTCATTTCTCCGCGGTTGCTTAATTAAGTGTAATTGTTATTAGTAACGCCCATAACCTCAATTTTGCAGTAACATCTCTGGCCGCAGTTAGTATGGTGGCGAAGGCCGGGCGCGTTACGTCATCGTCGCAGACACGGTGGCACGGTGACCAAAGAAGTCTTTTATATACAGGCTGTTACAAATAGAGTCAAATATTTTAGGAGGTATCAGTATGCGTGAAAACAGAACAAAAACGTTTAATAAACAATGGGCCGCAAACACATGGCAGGTGCTCAATGTGACGCCCGTCCATGGCATTTCACGTCTCTGCCCTTCAGCGTAAGGAACTCTTTTAAACTGTTCTGATTGGTCCTGTAAGTGCTGACACGTTCAAAGACGCCCAACAACAAGGTCATGGCATACGCGGGGAACCTGAAGAGTATACCGTGGATACAAAAAGTCAAAAATGACTTAGGACTCAAATAGATACGTCGCAAGTTTATAGGGTCGAAAGGTCAACAGGTGCGTAGTGGAGCCAGAGAATGAGGTTCCAACAAGACCAGGAACCAAGTGGACTGAGGAAAGAAATAGAGACCACGGAGAGATAATGAGAGCTATTTGGAAGATCAGAAAGGCGAATCATAGCACTGCGTGGTCCAACTGGGACGATACGAGCGCAATAATAATAATAATAATAATACTAGGGGACTGCACCACTTTAGGAACCTTCGAGAAACTGGTAC
This sequence comes from Vandiemenella viatica, assembly GCA_031002005.1. NCBI lineage: Eukaryota > Metazoa > Arthropoda > Insecta > Orthoptera > Morabidae > Vandiemenella > Vandiemenella viatica. The sequence goes on along the minus strand of JARYHS010008958.1, from coordinate 6,506 downwards.
CAACCTTCTGAAATTTACATCAGTCGCTTCGTCAACATGTCCTCTTCACGTTTTGCGTTCATACTTTGCGGAAAAGTTACCAGGAATTTAATTAAAAATGCCGAAATATAAATGATGAACAGCGGTTACATGCCGCCAACGTTGAAAAAATCAGTGACAGTCTCTTAAAATGTTGATTTAATCCTTTGTTGTAATGTTTTCTTGCCTTTTCATCTCTTCTCCGTTGTAAAAAGTCGCACAAACTTGACAAATAGACAGTATTTATCGGAGTTATAACAAGGTGATGTCCGCCATCATATATATTAGAGCAACGAGCAACCAGACATAACCGATTGCTTCCATTGTAAACAAATACGTCATTTCCGTGATGGATTCAGCATAGCGAAAATTTCCCAAAAGTTATTCACTTGGTCCAGGCCGCATTCAATCTAACCATGATTTTATGACAAAACGAAACTCTTTAGGTTGAAATGATCCCTGTACCGATAATTTTTATGTTATTTTTGTAGTGCTGATAGCATTTCACAGTTGCTCAGCTTTTCATATTTCGGCATTTTTAATTAAATTTTTAGCGATTTTTCCGCAAAGTATGAACGAAAAACGTGAAGAGCACATGTTTATGAATTGACTGATATAAATTTCATCAGGTTAATACCAGTTTCGAGAAGGTTCCTAAAGTGGTGCAGTCCCCAATACTTTGTTTTGCTATTAATTTATTATTATTATTGATATTGAATTATATTGCAATTATTAATTATAAGTATCCTGATTAATCGTAGCAATGTATACAACTTGGTTTGTAATATTTTTGGGTTTCCACAGACTGTAGTTTGTTCAGTAACCGAGGTAACGTAGCGTTGTATCCATGTCGTGTAACAGTCTTTGAAACTGTTCGGGCGGTGATTGTCGATTGGGCACCTGCACTGTAGCATGGCAGGGCGCGGGGCAGTGTGTGTGCTACCCCGCTTGGAGAAGGTTGTATACCGCGAGCACAGGCTCTTCGTCACAAGATAAAATAGGTTTTGAAATGTATCGGAAACTTATTTCCAGGTATAAAAATTGTGTCAAGGAACAGTATTAATTAAATTCACTAATATCTCGACCAGAACAGTGATTTTCTAATTTACAGACTATGTCAAAATACCTCTCAATTTGTTTATCAGGGCTAACAGCTTGCATGTGTTGACAGTGGAGAATTTGGGCCACTCTCGTTTACATGACACGCTGTAATCCACTGACGCAGGGGTTAGCTCACATTTGACGACCGTTTCCCAGGATAATTGGTAGTTCACACTTGGTGACCAGTGCCAGGACAGCAGAGATCTGATACACTTAATCTAGTCAGACCCAGCTGTACAGCTGCGACTGATATTCCTAAAGAAACTGTCGCACGTGCGAGATGGGATGAGCTGAGCCTTGCGCTGCATTCGACGTTTCTGCTCGGCCGGACCAAACTGTTCGCGGAGCTTTTTATTGGAAAGCGATGCGGTTTACTGGTCCTGGCTTACAGCTCTTCACAGAGCGAAATAAAATCCCCGTTTTTTTTGGCGAAACAATTTCGCCGCGCAGCCGTGCGGCTCGGCCTTTGTCTTCCTTTTGTCCATCAAACATCCACCCCCCCCCCAGCTCCTACCTCCCCCACTCGATCCTGATGCCACTGCTCTGTTCTAGAAACAAACAAGTCCTGTGATACGCTTAGTGAGTCTGGAACTGTAGTTCGTGATCAAATCTGTCACGACCACCTGGGTATAACCTACTACACTACAATAAGTATGAAGTGAGAGCAATTAACCACGTCCCGTTGTCTGAGTTGGTTGTGGCGCCGTGATGGTGTCTGGCGCTGACACGGGGTTAGCTGGTTCCTGTCCTGGTGGTGGTCTTGGCCGACAGGGTAGCAGAGCTGGCGGTGCACGATTCCTAATCACCAGATTGAGCATCAGAGTTCTGGGCTAAATCCCATATCTCTCTTCAGAGCTTATGGAGTGAGGGCATACCACACTGTTGATAGTGATTGCTCCGTCTGATGGGGAAGTTAAGCCAGGCGGCCCCCTTACGACACTTCACCAGTATGGGCCAGTACCGGGCTCCAGTCTCTTCCTTATTCCATCTTTCCGTGTAGTAACTAGAGTAATAGCTCCGCATGCCGAGGATCGTCGGTTCAAGTCTGGCCGAAGCTAAAAGAAGAGTATGTATTTCGTAAAAAGAGACATATTAATTATTAGTTGCTGTTTCTTCATTAAAATTCGGTCGATGTAGATTTTTCTTATACTCTCTGTACAGCGATACCATTGTTGCAGTAAGCTAAGAAATATCTACATCATTTTCAACATTATGAGCGTTATTTGAGGAAAATTGTACTTAGCGAAGAAATGAATTGCTAAAATACTGCGTTCAACACGTCATTTTCGATGGGCTTACAAGATATTTATATTTGATGCAGATATTTTAACTCAATCTTATAATATACTCGAAGAAATGATTTGCCGAAACACTGAAATAAAAATATCTGTCGTGTTCAAAATTATAGTTTCTTTTATTATTTGCTAGTGTTAGCCCATGTACCTTTTTTTTTTTTTTTTTTTTTTTTTTTTTTTTTTTTTTTTTTTTTTTTTTTTTTTTTTTTGCCTATCAACACGGCTAGAGAACAGTTGAAGATTTTAGGATGAAAGATTATGACATGTTGACCTTATTTGACCAAACATAAACTTGACCTGTGTTTCGGGATATATAAAATCTCTTGAGCTTGAAGAATTCAGAAGCATTAATAGAGGTGGGTATTAAAACGAACAGGGATGATAGCGCAATCGTATAATTGTTTAAATACAAACTTCACTTGTATTTGACCCTTAAAGTTCACTCTGCAAAACTTTAAAAAAATACTCTTTTCTTCGAAAGCATCACGTTTTTTTTACTGAGACTGGGCAAACATTCATAATGTAATCAGTGGTCATAGTATTTGAAACGGCCAGAGAGCTTAATTCCGAAGAAATGAATTCCCAGAATAGTTGATTCAATAACATGTATTTGGTCTGATGTCCTCTTAAAATGACCTAATAACTCACGTACAGAGAAGAGTAACAAAGACCACTAACGAAAGTGGCCAGGAAAATACCTGAAAAGCAAATAAACCGTAATGCATAAAATTTGGTCAAGAAACAACATTAGCGAAATTGTTAATTAAATTAAAATTTATCCTAAGCCGGAATGACAATTGGCATTCGTGGTTACAGCAGAGACAATGATTAATTTAATATTTTAAATTTTAAGTTGCCTACTTAGCGACCTGTTACTGCAAAGCAGATCCACGTTGTTTCAGCAGAAAAAATTTGTCGATATTTTTTGTAACTATTAAACGCTACGAAAAGCAAACATAATAAATGCATTATGGGAATTAATTTGGTAACATTGGTTAGCTATTAACTTGTGGATATTAACCCGAATTGCTTCTAATGGTATCTCTGGTCGCTGTTTTGCGAGCGACGGCTGACACGTGACACCGTTCTCCAGCCAATAGCTGTCGAGGTGAGTGAATGAGTGAGCTTACGAAATTATACATTAGATGTCACTGTATCAGACACATGTTAATATTTCCAGTGGGTCTCGCAGTGCAGTAAATGTATTCGTACACGGGTATTAGAGACTGAGAATTTTGAACAGCAATATACGTTGAAGCTGTGGTTATGTCGAAATGCCGACAGGCACAGAATGTAAACTGATGCAATTTTTTATGGATTAGTTCACAATGAATTTATAAATAATTTAAGCTGCTTTCATAAGCGAAGAGTTACTGAAGTTATTAGTTCCGTATTTATCGTGTTGAACGAGACCTGGACCTGAAATAAAACCAATATAATACTGTAGGATTCTTCGTGGTTTAATTAATACGGTAATTAAGTAGTCCACAATTTATTTCAGTTTAGACGTGTTTTTATTTTCAAACACGATGTCAACGATACAGGTTACATACATTCATATAATCCAGAGATTGCATACAACCCTTCTTCCACAGACAATACTACTAACGCAGTCCTTGGCAGTCGCAAATTGAATCTGTATAAACTACTACTGTCCTTTTGCTGATTTCTTTATATAGGCTCTATCGAAATTTCTAGAACACTTCAAAAGATTCCTACGGATATTTCTCGAACATTAACAATAACTCAAACAATTAAAACATATTAAAAACAATCATAATTAATACATAATCATTTAACATCATTAAAAAATTGTTAGAAATGGAAATTAAAGATTCTTAAACACAAAATTATTCACAGAAATCATTTTAAACTGTAGCAAATTGTCCTTTAGACATCGTAACTTGCATAAATACTTGGAACTACAAACATTTAAGCAATTCTCTTGCACAATTCTGTTTTAAAACATATTATATGCTATTTACAATATTTCTTTTCATAAAACAAAGTCTATATACACTGATTTACAGGAAATTTCAAATCTACCTGATCGTATTCAACCAAACCCTAGCTTACTGTAAGTGCTTCCTAAAATACAATTACATTTAATTTTACTTTTGAGAGCTGTTACAATACGCTATAGCATAAGGTTTTTGGGTTTCCTAATTTATTTATTTTTTTTCATTAGTTTCATAATTCTGACATCATTAATTCAGTAAAGGTTCCATTTGTATTGCTGTGTAAACTACAACCCAAATATATCCAAATTACTGAATAATGTTATGAGCATTACGTAACAACAATTTTATTTATTTGGGAAATCGCAAAGAAATGAATTGCCAGAACATTTCTTTCTCCCGTCTTTTTTGAAGGGCTTAGAGGCTGGTATGATATGAGAAGCAGGGCTTCAGAAACGCGCGCCGAGTGCTGGGAATTTGCTCTCCTCTGTGCGGTTGCCTGCAGATGCTACTGACCCGCGCGACACAGCAGGTAGACGCTCCCGCAGGGGCTGCCAGCTGGTCGCTCCTAATGAAAAGCGTCCCCCCCCCCCCCCCCACCACGCCGCTGAATACACACGGCGCCGAGCCCGGCAGTAATTACCCGTGTTCAGGCCTGCCACACAAACAAACTGAACGACTCCGGACGTTCCGCAAGCGCCAGTTCGTTTCGGCCTCAATGCCGAGGCCATTTGTTGACCGAATTTACCGAACCTGGCGCTAACGAATCGGGCTCCATGAACAGCTAACAGGCTAACAATACCTCCCGCGCTACCAAGAACAGCGGAGCCACATGCGGCTCTTCAAAGATATTGAGGTGGTAGATACAGCTAACACATACAAACATTTGTAGAAACTGAAATTTCATTTTCTCCAAATTTAAATTTAAGGGTTCAAATTTCGTAGCTCCATAGAAGAATTATAGTTATATATAAAAATTGAATTTTAAAATAAAAATATTATTTAACATTATGTTAATGTACCATCCAAACTGACAGTAAAATATGTTGTCATTAAGGTCTTTAATAATAGAAAGCATAATATTTGAAATTTTGAAGAAATTTTTTTTAATCTTGTAAACTAATATCCAGGCAATTAGTTATACCAATAATACAACACATCTAACTTTATATTTGTTGTTAATAGAAAAAAATCAAGAAATTGTTGCTTTTCTTGTTTAAACATATAGGCATATTTTCCATTTTTGAAAATCTGCATCAACAGTAATGGTAGGGTTTCTGTGAACTTATCCGTCTAGTGTAGCTAAATAAAAAACTTCGTTTTTTTTTGGCAGACGCGTTTCGATTTATTCAATCATCTTTGGTGCCCTAGAACAGTTTTATTTACATGCTTTGTTGTTGTTTATAATTTGTTTATAATTATAATCTGTTATGAAGTGCTATGAATATTGTATTCTACTTTCAGTTTTTGTTTCCTATTTTTACATTGAAGTCTGGGGAAGTTCCATTTCAGTGATTTTTCTGTTTCTTTTATGTGTTCCGCACATATCCTGAGGTGTCTTTCTATTCACACTTACTTTCTTCATTTTTGAAAAACACACTATTATTTACGCACTTTTTTTGTGTTACCACTGTACGAGCGTTTTTTTATTGTTTACATTACTGTGTTAAGAGATGCTTTCAATTTCCGGCAAGTATCTTATCGATTTTGTTTGTTTGTATTTTAAATTATATCTATGTTTTAACGTTGTGTGTGAGTGTTTTATATATATTATGGAATTGTTTTAAGTGTTTTGAATAAAGTCTGATTCCTGAGGTGAATGTAGTCATTGATTATATTTTTCCCTTCATATATTGCTTTCTGTATGTAGAAATGTTCTTGTACTGTCAGCATGTTTTTGTTGTGGTTATTAATTTTCAGTATTTGCATGTCTTTCCATATATCAGTGTGTTCGTGTTTAGAACACACGGTTCAGTAGTTGTGATGCAGTTACAAACGGGGAAATTATTTAATGTTGCACAGATACCGTTTTCCGTGTACGGAACCCTAAAAATCAATACCACTTGTTTGCCGTTTATGTTTGTATCGATCACGGCTATCTTTCAGCTTTAACGAACTCAATTACTCCAACAAT
>JARYHS010008957.1:0-11999 GCA_031002005.1 Vandiemenella viatica | reverse complement strand
CGGTGACTAAATTCATTGTGGCCACTTCACCAGACAAGAATGCGTTGTCACACGATATTTCGGTGACTAAATTCATTGTGGCCACTTCACCAGACAAGAATGCGTTGTCACACGATATTTCGGTGACTAAATTCATGTCGCCACTTCACCAGACAAGAATGCGTTGTCACACGATATTTCGGTGACTAAATTCATTGTGACCACTTCACCAGACAAGAATGCGTTGTCACACGATATTTCGGTGACTAAATTCATTGTGACCACTTCACCAGACAAGAATGCGTTGTCACACGATATTCCGGTGACTAAATTCATTGTGGCCACTTCACCAGACAAGAATGCGTTGTCACACGATATTTCGGTGACTAAATTCATTGTGACCACTTCACCAGACAAGAATGCGTTGTCACACGATATTTCGGTGACTAAATTCATTGTGACCGCTTCACCAGACAAGAATGCGTTGTCACACGATATTTCGGTGACTAAATTCATTGTCGCCACTTCACCAGACAAGAATGAGTTGTCACACGATATTTCGGTGACTAAATTCATTGTCGCCACTTCACCAAACAGAATGCGTTGTCACACGATATTTCGGTGACTAAATTCATTGTGACCACTTCACCAGACAAGAATGCGTTGTCACACGATATTTCGGTGACTAAATTCATTGTGGTCACTTCACCAGACAAGAATGCGTTGTCACATGATATTTCGGTGACTAAATTCATTGTCGCGACTTCACCAGACAAGAATGCGTTGTCACACGATATTTCGGTGACTAAATTCATTGTCGCCACTTCACCAGACAAGAATGCGTTGTCACACGATATTTCGGTGACTAAATTCATTGTGGCCACTTCACCAGACAAGAATGCGTTGTCACATGATATTTCGGTGACTAAATTCATTGTGGCCACTTCACCAGACAAGAATGCGTTGTCACACGATATTTCGTTGACTAAATTCATTGTGGCCACTTCACCAGTCAAGAATGCGTTGTAACACGATATTTCGGCGACTAAATACATTGTCGCCATCTTCTGGTGAAGTGGCGACAATGAATTTAGTCAAGAATGCGTTGTCACACGATATTTTGGCGACAAATTCACTGTCGCCACTTCACCAGACAAGAATGCGTTGTCACACGATATTTCGGTGACTAAATTCATTGTAGCCACTTCACCAGACAAGAATGCGTTGTCACACGATATTTCAGTGACTAAATTCATTGTCGCCACTTCACCAGACAAGAATGCGTTGTCACATGATATTTCGGTGACTAAATTCATTGTCGCCACTTCACCAGACAAGAATGCGTTGTCACACGATTTCGGTGACTAAATTCATTGTGACCACTTCACCAGACAAGAATGCGTTGTCACACGATATTTCGGTGACTAAATACATTGTCGCCATCTTCTGGTGAAGTGGCGACAATGAATTTAGTCGCCAAAATATCGTGTGACAACGCATTCTTGACTAAATTCATTGTCGCCACTTCACCAGACAAGAATGCGTTGTCACACGATATTTCGGTGACTAAATTCATTGTCGCCACTTCACCAGACAAGAATGCGTTGTCACATGATATTTCGGTGACTAAATTCATTGTCGCCACTTCACCAGACAAGAATGCGTTGTCACACGATATTTCGGTGACTAAATTCATTGTCGCCACTTCACCAGACAAGAATGCGTTGTCACACGATATTCGGTGACTAAATTCATTGTGACCACTTCACCAGACAAGAATGCGTTGTCACACGATATTTCGGTGACAAAATTCATTGTCGCCACTTCACCAGACAAGAATGCGTTGTCACATGATATTTCGGTGACTAAATTCATTGTCGCCACTTCACCAGACAAGAATGCGTTGTCACATGATATTTCGGTGACTAAATTCATTGTCGCCACTTCACCAGACAAGAATGCGTTGTCACACGATATTTCGGTGACTAAATTCATTGTCGCCACTTCACCAGACAAGAATGCGTTGTCACACGAATTTCGGTGACTAAATTCATTGTGACCACTCACCAGACAAGAATGCGTTGTCACACGATATTTCGGTGACAAAATTCATTGTCGCCACTTCACCAGACAAGAATGCGTTGTCACACGATATTTCGGTGACTAAATTCATTGTGACCACTTCACCAGACAAGAATGCGTTGTCACACGATATTTCGGTGACTAAATTCATTGTGGCCACTTCACCAGACAAGAATGCGTTGTCACACGATATTTCGTTGACTAAATTCATTGTGGCCACTTCACCAGTCAAGAATGCGTTGTCTCACGATATTTCGGTGACTAAATACATTGTCGCCATCTTCTGGTGAAGTGGCGACAGTGAATTTAGTCAAGAATGCGTTGTCACACGATATTTGGCGACTAAATTCACTGTCGCCACTTCACCAGACAAGAATGCGTTGTCACACGATATTTCGGTGACTAAATTCATTGTCGCCACTTCACCAGACAGAATGCGTTGTCACATGATATTTCGGTGACTAAATTCATTGTCGCCACTTCACCAGACAAGAATGCGTTGTCACACGATATTTCGGTGACTAAATTCATTGTGGCCACTTCACCAGACAAGAATGCGTTGTCACGATATTTCGGTGACTAAATTCATTGTGGCCACTTCACCAGACAAGAATGCGTTGTCACACGATATTTCGTTGACTAAATTCATTGTGGCCACTTCACCAGTCAAGAATGCGTTGTAACACGATATTTCGGCGACTAAATACATTGTCGCCATCTTCTGGTGAAGTGGCGACAATGAATTTAGTCAAGAACGCGTTGTCACGCGATATTTCGGCGACTAAAATTATTGTCGCCATCTTCTGGTGAAGTGGCGACACTGAATTTAGTCGCCAAATATCGTGTGACAACGCATTCATGACTGGTGAAGTGGCGACAATGAATTTAGTCGTCGAAATATCGTGTGACAACGCATTCTTGACTCGTCTAGTCACCCGAGAAGATTTCATACATTATCCTACTTGAACACAATGGTTTCTTTTAATTGGTACAATTGCACTTCTCCTCCGTCCTCTGGTTTATCTCTTTCAATATTGATCTACAATTTTGCGTTCCTCCTGCCAGAATTTTCGAACGTCTTTTTATTCCTGCTTCTGAAGCCATCTTTTTCTACAACACCCACTCGTAACCAGAGACCTTCTTTCATCTAACTCAAAGTTCTGTAACCTTGAAATTTAAGTGTCCAAAGCTACTATATATAATCGTAATAACAAAAGCATTCTTACAATAATAAATTTCGCCATTCGTGAGGTCGTGTCCCTCAAGCCCGCATTCCGGAAGAAAATCTCAAGCAAAAGATATTCAAAATATTAGCTTAGAAATGAAAATAATCTTTACCGCAGGTTGTCCTGATTCGTACAGAACAGCGCAGAATTGCTCCCGCAAACACAGCGTCCGCGCGCCGTTCTCCTGGTCAGGAAGTTTGCACAGCCCGTGTTAATTCCTGGCCGTGTTTACACACTGTGTTTGCAGAGCGGTCGGTGATGGCGATTAATATTCGTTAGGGGTCGCTTAATGCCTCGTGCGCGGCCAGGTGGAGGCCAAAGACTGTCATAACAGACCTGGAAGATAGCACGCGCGCACGTTGTTTCCGCCACGCAGACATTCCACTCCTTTATTTAGCGCACAGCTCCCCACAGTACAACTTCCCTTAATTTTTTTTTTTATCTCTACATATATAAAAATGTAGCTGGTTGTTTGTTTGAAACGGCATCACGCAGAAAGAACAAAACAGATTTTGATGTTTTTTTCACTGTTTTAAGCTTGAGACCCAACTTAAAATCTGCGTCATCTATCACTAGAGCAAGAAATAATATCTTCCACTTAACTTTAAAGGATATGCGCTAAAGATTCTTAACGAAATTTGCAAGTTACAAACTACATCAACGATTCTTAATACAATTCAGAGGACACAAAATACATCAAATATAAACATTAAAATAAAGAAATTCATAACAAGAAATATGAAAGATCGTTTGTTTATCCACCCCTGGTTTGTGCCTTAGCAAAAAAAATATCGGATTAAACTTTAATTTTCGGGACATCAGATTTTCGATTTTGGTCTTTTACTTTTGTTGACTTTTTTCTGTTTATATTGTATCAAGGAAGATTGTTACAGCTTTAAATTCTGATGGCAATAACGGACAAAACAAAAAAGTACGATTGTCATGGTCGAAAATGTTGGCCTCAGATACAGACGTTTGACAAAGAGAACAATACAAAACAAATTAGCGAAAAATTTACTCGGTTTTTTTTCGGGACAGATGGCGGACACCAAGAAATTGAGTGTGTGTGTTTTTTTTCTTCATGATTGCGAAATGTGGGGCTTGAAGTGATATTTAGCAAATAATTGTGGTTCAGTCCACATTTCTATGCATCCGCAACCTTCGTTAGTATTTGCTTGGAAAAAAAAAGAAAAAAAAAGTCCAGTCTTCCATTCCGCGCACGTACACCTAGATCTAACCGGGTAAAGCTGCCTACAAATTCTAGTTTTACTACAATTCAAAATCAACAGAAATTCTTAATATTTTGTTGCAAATGCAGGTGATAGGGCTTAGAGGGATATTGGTCAAAGAATTGGGAATGGTACATGGAATGGGAAAGGCGACCATGACCACAAGCATGCACTCGATTTCATGTATAACGGAGTGGGGAAATTTTCTTTTGTTGGCAAGGGTGTCAGGGATTACCAATTGAATTACCAAGTGAAGTTGTAATAATTTAAGTAATACGCTTAAGGAATTTAAAATTAAAATTTTTAAATCGGAAAGTGATTGAGGGAGGAATATTAGAGAAAATTTTAAAAAATAATACAAAATTGGGTAATTAGATAACTCGGTGAGTTGCGAATGGAGCGTTATCTCCATCGCAATTAAATTAATTATATTAATAATAATCGTATTTTAGGCACATCAGATAACGTGACTATGATCTTTAACTTTAACAACTCCTATTTGTGTCCTTAAAAAGTCATTATTTGCTTAGTTACGTACTTTGGGCAAATCATTTTTTATTCTAATCGATCTTAAGAAGTCAAACAATGATCAAATTTAAGAAAAAGATTATTTAAAAAAAATGATTTCTCTTTTTTTTGAAGGCTCTTTTTGCTAATGCTATTCCGCTTTTAAAATCATTCCTGATTCAGCCATCGGCTGTAATTTTACTTCCCAAGTAGCAGAATTCACTTACTTCTCCTATCGCATCGATACTTTGTTTATATTTAACTTTCTATTTTTGCTATTATTTCTGCTACAATTTAATCAGTTTAATCTTGCTTTAGTTTATAATTAGACCAAAATCTTCTTTCAATATTTTGTTCATGCCATTCAGTAGCTTCTCAATATCTTCAGGCCGTTCTGCTAGCAGGACAACGTCATCAGCGAATCGTAGCATACTGACTTTTTATCCTTGAACACTTATGCCACATTCAATTCTTTGTTTCACTTCTTTATTGCTTCTTCTACATATAAGTTGAATATTAATTGCAATAGACTACAACCTTGTCTCACACCCTTTTTAACTGATTAATGTCTTGTAATTCTTTACTTTTATTGTAGCCACTTGTAACTTATATAGTTCAGAAAGTATTATTCTATCTCGATGTTTTAGACCTGACTTCTTTAAAATTTCGAACATCTTGTCCCACCTAATATTATCAAAAGCTTTTTCTATATCAACAAACGCCATAAAGTAGTTTTTTTTCTTGATCAGCCCTTCCCAAGTATTAAACTTAAATCCAGAATTGTTTCTCATGTACCGACCGCGTTTTCTCCTAAACCCAAAGTGATTTCATCTACTATCTCTTCTACTACCCTTTTCATTCTTCTGTATATTATTCTCGTCAGTAATTTTCAAGCATATGATGTTAGAATTATACTGCCATAATTTTCACATTTTTCAGCTTGTGTTTTCTTTGGCAGTGTGAAAATGGTACTTTTAATAGAGTCAGTGGAAATCTCTCCTATTTCATTACTTTTTGATATAGGCTTGAATAATCTCTGGATTTTTTCTTCTCCTAGGAATTTCAGAATTTCTGCAGGAATCTTATCGATTCCACCTGCCTTATTTGATTTCATCCATGACAACATTACCTTCTTTTCCAATACTCTGTTGTCCAAATAACCCCACAATACATTCTCTCCATCGGTTAGCTTAAAAGAGGTTTCCCATTGGCGGCTTTAATGTTTATACATCTAATCTTCATTTCTCCAGAATTCTATTTGATCTTCATATATGCCACATGTATTTTACCTACCATCATTTCCTTTTCTACTTCTTCACACTTTTCATGCGGCCATTTTTCTTTTGCATATTTGAATTTCCTTTTTATTTGATATCTAAATTGTCTGTATTGCTCTCTTCCAGCTTCATCCTGATTATTTTTGTTTTTTCTCCTCTTATCTATCAGACCCAAATTTTCTTCTGTGATCTAAATTTTTCGAGCAGCTTGTTATCTAAATCCTTATGTTTCTTCACCAACTATGATTATTTTTTCTTCAATGCACTCCATTCGTCCTCAGTTGAACTCCTTTCATAATTATTCCTTAGACACATGTCTAACGTCTCTGCAAGTTTTTCTCTCGTGTTAGATTGTTTCATTTTGTTCACTTCCAGTCTGTTCTGCCTAGGTTGCTTCCTTGAATTAATAAATAAAGTAATTAATAATTAATTAATTATGAATTAATAAACATAATAGTTCCAGAAAGGCGAAATAACGAAGAATCTCTTAAAACAATAATTCAAAACATTCACTGCAGATTTTAAATTGTTCAAGACGACTAAATGCCAAATATAATAATGTTAACTAACGTGGGACCGCACGTAAATTACGTTATATGAATTTCATCGTTTTTTTTATCGCCTTTCTCATGTCACGATTTGTGAACTCACCCCCTCTTCCCCTTTCCACACCACATATTTTACAGTTTAAATTTAGAACTTGATTAAAACTGCACTTCCTACGTGACGTCACAACTTATAACCCTCCTCCCCCACCCCTCTGTCACGACGTGTCATACTTTCTGCAGCCTTCCATTTTTTCCCGTTAACGTGTGATGTAATTTATAGATGGCATCTGACTAGATGTTCAAAACAATAGTGCAGTCACATATTAAATTCAATTTCACTCGTTGTATGTTTCATCTGCTTTTGTAGCTCAAGAATATAAATTTTCAACAAAGACACAGAATATTAATGAAGGAAATTCTGAATTTATTAAAGTGACCAGTAATGAGGTCAGTAACTTGACATTAGTTTTTTGCGATAGTGAGGAAATAAAAAAAAATCCCGGATGTCAAATTAGTGTGATATGTAAGGATCGGTTAGTAGCTTTTACGGCAATACTAAAAATACCGTTACTCTTTATTTTATTGGTTTTTAATCTTATCGGTCATACAGCCCGTCTTTCCACAAAAATTTACATCTTGCAGACATTTTAACAGTATGCAATACAATTATAACAGTGGAAATTGACAGCACTTGTATACACAATTCGTTTAAAAAAATTACATGAAAAGTAATTTTGAAAAATCCAAGGATAGAATTACTGCACATACAATCGCGCATTAAAAGAAAAGCTACGAAGCTGTTTAACAGCATGTTTTACATTGCATACGAGTGAAATTCAAGTAAATAATTTTTAGTTTTTGAAATAAATGATTAATGTTTTTGTCCGTCGGACGATAACAGAATCGTAACTATCGTGGGAAAGAGGATGTTCAAATTCCTTATTTTCCTCACCATTTTATCTTGCATTAATCTATATTTTTTGCGGGAAAACAATACAAGTATATGGTTTGTCTGAGGAGTCACGTTCAAGTTTTTTTCGGAGTCCTCCTCGATTTAAATTGCAAGTAAAATGACCCTGATGGAATCGGCTTCTGATAGTTAAAAGTTCGAAACTCCAACCAGTAATTCAGATTGATAGAAAAACACGAAGCTCAGATAACTGTTTACAGTTCAAAGATGTGAAGGAAAGTAACAGATATTAGTTTCTTCCCATTACTCCACTGGGACCCAGGCGCAGAAAACAACACTGAGAAAACCTCTCGTTTGCGTCCACAAAAAAATTTATTACAAAAAGGTGAGAGAGCGGCTCTGGAAACGGCGGCGCGAATATTCCGTGTGCTGCCGTCGGAGCGGGACCGGAAGAAATTGTTATTAACCTCTGTGGCGGCTGGCTGCAGAGATAACCCTGCCGGCCCCCGGTCTGTCGTATTCACAGTGTTTAGTTAGCCAGCCGCTCGGGCGATAACAGCGCTCCCAGCGGCCCCGAGCCGCAACTCAAACACGTGACGGCGCCGCCGCGCGGCGCAGAGCATCGCAGCCTGCAATTTACCTGTGACGGACCAATACGGGCGGCACTGCGGGCGAAATTTAGTTTAATTAGCAAACTTAGCCGCCCTTAACGCATGTTCCGCGCAGAATTTATTGGGGGCTGAACGCTGGGGAGCATTTTATTCCGCTCCGCTTTATGTATATTAAACAGCATGCAAATCGAGATTAATAAAATTTAAATATATTTCCTTCCTCTGCAATGACGCAGGAACTTTGTGTGTTTTTACCTTCCGGATTGTTCCTCTTTTTTGTCCTGCGCCCGGCGAAGCAGAAACTAAATTAGCAACAAGCTGCGAATGTTAGCTGCATAGTTAATGTTATGTCCCTTGAAGGAAATAATAGACGAATCCATTCTGCTCCTATTTCTTGCCAACTATGAATCCCAACTTTTTCTTTTCAAATTTTCAAAAAATCGTACACCGAAGTTCCGAATGGTAAATATGCTATTACTTCACATTTTCCGAATTATGAACATACAGGATTTTAAAAATGGCCCTCTATATTACGTTTATTTTGATGTTATGTGCAACCTTCACACATAATATTTGAACCCAGTAGACCTACATAAGGCGGTGATAATATGTAATGATTTTTAACAACATTCCAGAGTTTTTCTTCAACACGGATCATGTAACAATAATTTAAAAATCGTTAATTTTTTGTGTTTTAATTTTGATAAAGCGCATGCTCTGGTGGCAATTTGCCTTCCCATCTGTTACCCTTTTCTTATTGATTTTTATCTTATATTCTTAATCCGCGGCCCATCTTTTGCCCTTCACAAATTTCAGTTTTAAGTTCTTTCGGTCAAAAATTAACAAATTAAACCAACCGACAAAATTAAGTGTTTCAATCTGCGGAATGAAGATTTATCGAATGCTTTGGTGCGAGTGAGGAGAAGGACAAAGAGAAGGTGACCTTGACTGAACAATATTCGTGAAGAAACACGGGGAGGAGTCATACAAAATAAAACGAGTAAAACATTAAACACTGATACTTACGTGATACATCAACGTAGACAGTCAGTTTGTACCGGTGCGTCACTGGTTCAGAAGTTTTAACAGTTTGACGGCCGACGGGTACTCTACATGCTTAATCAGCCTTTGACTTCAGGCAGTTTTGTTACACTAATGTCATTGAATTACCATATATCCCATATGCATCGCAAAATTAACATTGTGTTGTAATAGATCAAGAAGAAAATGAAAAAAGTGTGAACGTATTGACACCATTTTCGTTTATAGTCATTAATTAGTCATTAATTTCAACCATCTCGAATTTTTTCCAGATTTCTCAGTCATATATCCTGTAAACTATACCAGATAAGCCATGGCGGTTTTTTTTTTTTTTTTTGTTTTTGTTTTTTTTTTTTTTTGTTTTTTTTACAACATGTTTAGGACATCTTGTATAGTTCAGAATTCAGAGGAGCGTACACCATTATATGATAACCCGCCAGGGACCTCAATCTTCACACCCCAAAAAAAAGTATCTAGGTCCACCCCCTACATCGTAATTTTGGATACCTTTTTATATTTAGCTCTCCTGATCTTTTAAGGGGTTATTCAAGGAGACTATAAAGACTACCCTAGCTCCCTTGCCCCCTCAAACCAAAGCCACTCAACCCCCTCCCAAACCAAAATCCTGGACCGCCCCTGCTCCCCACATTAGTACGTAGTACGGCCTGACAGTAGGTATGAAATGCTTGGCATCAGCAAGGACACGCGGCCGAAAACCAAAGCTACAAATCTGACCATGATAACGATGAGTAGCACTCATCAAAGGCAGCCAGCCACAAAAGTTTGGGAAATGGTGAAGAAGAACAACATTAAGAGGAGACCATTTTTCACTAATTCAACAGTTCTTCTTTTGTGAAGTACACAACTTCTAAAAAATGACCCAGAACCACATTTATTGCAGTTTTTTAATCCCCTTTTGCTCTGATCTTCCATTCCTGGATGATAGTTCCTAATGGTCTCACTAAAGCAGTTACTCAATACTCTATTGTCAGGTTCTTTGGTGATTTAATTAATATAGTAATTAATTAACTAGTCCACCATAAAGTTCAGTTAACATTTTTGTTTATTTTCAAAACAACGTCAGCGAAATTGTTTACATGCAAAGATACAATCCAGAGATACTACTGAAGGAATCTTTTGCAGTTCCAAAGTGAATCTGTATAAAACTAACTGTAAACTAAAAACTGTCCCTCTGCTGATTTCTTTATATATGCTCTATCGAACTTTCCCAAACACTTCAAAAGCTTCCGCGAGATATTTCTCGAACATTAACAATTACTCAAAAAATTAAACATATTAAAAACAATCAAAATTAATACATAATCACTTAACATCATTACAAAATGGTCAGAAATGGAAATTAAAGATATTTAAACACAAAATTATTCACAGAATCATTTTAAACTGTAGAAAATTGTCCTGTAGACATCGTAACTTGCATTAATACTTGTAATTACAAGCATTTAAGCAATTCTCTTGCACAATTCGGTTCTTAAACATATTAAATGGCCTTTTAACAATTTATTTACATCAAATAAAGTCTATATATTTCAAAGTCTATATACACTGATTTACAAGAAATTGCAAAACAAGCATACCAGATCATATTCAAGCAAACTTTAGCTCACTACAAATACTTCATTAAATACAATTCTACTTAAAGTTCAGGTATGAGGGCTGTTACACTACGTAACTTTTTCATATCCTCAGTAACTTCTTTCTCATTCTTATCAATGACTGCAATGAATGCCTTTCCCTTTAACATAGCCATAGAATTTTCTAGCTGGATCATTCAGTAATGCCCCTCCAGCAATAAAGTTCTTCATAAACTCATGTATAACTTTAATTTTTGCTGCTTCAATTCCTTGTTTAGATTTTTCAAGTGTTTCCAACTACCTTGTTGCATTCTAACACTGTTGTGTTATCATCTTACCCACTTTTTGAGCCATCTCACCTCTGTAACATAGCATCTTGGTTCATTCTTATCACTATTTTTTATTTATTGTAGCCTAATAAATATTTCTTTCCGATGTTTTTACTATCTCTTTGAAGTATTGAACACTTCTGCTACACTGTATTGGTGTCCCCTTAAGTACTGAATGAGTCCCTGAAGAATCTCTTAAATCCTCAATTTTGTGCTTTTTTAATAGTTGTGCCCATAGCCACCTCAATTACGGCCACTCATTCTTGCATCAATTACTTTAAAACTTCAACATACTACTGAAATTTCAGTTTACTAATTCTATTTAAAAGCAATTCTTTGAAACCATTATGTTTTTAGAAATAATGTCATAGGTAAAGATGCAGCTCTTAAAACAAATAACGAGGTAGGTACATGATTATTTCACAAGGAAACAATCAGATTTACATATTATGCATACAAAAATAAAAATATATCAAAATGGAACATTTCACATAGGGATTAAGCTTTACAATAAATTACCGCATAGTGTAAAAGCAACAACAGAAAAGGGAAATTTGAGAAATTGTTGATGTCATACCTTCAATACCACTCCTTTTACTGTGTAGAAGAATATTTGAATTATACAGATTAATTTAATGTCCAGGAACACTGTTAAACAGATAAAG
>JARYHS010008955.1:0-15000 GCA_031002005.1 Vandiemenella viatica | reverse complement strand
AAAAAAAATAACGCAATTATGTGGGGCTATACGCGAGGTCCAGGAATCCCGTTATACGCATGGCGTTGCTTCAACTTGGCCAGCCGTACTGAGAGGTCAGATATTTTCTATATACCTCAGATTAATTGTTATGTTTCGCACTCAGATAATTTCCTTCCACTTGCTGTGAAACGCGATGAACTGGTAAAGATTACGAAACGTACAGTCTGTGATACAGAAGTATTAGCGCGTGCATTTCATCATAGATAAAACAATCTTTCTTCGATCTTAGCAATAACAGTAATACTATATACTAAGTCTCAGTACTGGATTAACATAATGTTAGTTCATTTGAGTCCGCAGGGGAAACAATTTTCGTTATTAGGGATTTGTCCACCAGGATTGGTACACAATTCTTTATCACCAGATTGTATACTGAAGTACTGGTTTTTATTGAAAAACAGTTCCCGTAACGTATGAAATGTGACCTAATTCACTGATAATGGTGATTTGCGCGTCAGATGGGGACTTTAAGCATGAATGTCCCCTAATGTCCTTCGGAATAGTAGGCCTGAATTGACCACCACCGAAATTCGAAATTTACCCTCTCCCGTCCTTCACTTCTTATCCAAACAAAAAACAAAACTAACTTTTACATTGTTTTGCGAAATTCTCCTGGCTAATGCCACATTTTTTCTTTTAGAAGGTCATGGCCAAATTCCTTTCACTTCCTTGTCCCTAATCCTTTCCCACTAGTGATAACCTCGAGGTCAACGAGGCGGAAACTGTAAAAAGATAAGCTGAAATTAACGTAAAGCCATCTAGACAATAACATAGTTTCACTTCATAAGATTTCCACGCAGGAAAAGGTAAAGGATATATCCTTTTTGCGGAATGACCGAGGATTAGGGTAACAGGATTGCTACCCCGACAGGAACATCCTACACCCAAAAACGGGAACGGTCCGATTCCAGTAGTAGGAAGCAGCTGGTTCAATTTGTTGCCAGCTTGGGAGAAGTCTGACGTAAAGTATGCAACACCGGTCGATTGGTATCGGGCATTTTGTGGGCTGCCATCCAAGGGTTGTGTGAGCGAATTATGCACAGCCGAGGGCGGACTAAGTCTGGCGATCGCTTGCTGGCATTTCTTGTAGTTTTGTTGATGTGTTTTTCAAGAACAGCATCCGCTGTGGTCCGGGAGTACCATACTCTGCATCTGATCTGCCATGCATCAAACGTTTCTCTGCCAATGTCAGGATAGAACGGAAGCTCTAACATTGGTCAGTGCAAGCACTTAGAAACACCTAAAATCGCATCTATATATAGAAAGATGAATGTATGTATGTTTGTTTGTTCTTCATACAAATCCACAGTTTTTATCCGATTTCGATGAAAGTTTGCACTCTTATAATTTGAAACAAGGAGAAAAGTACTTTCTACATTTGGTTGAAAATTTTTTCTATAAATAATACATGTTGACTTATAATTAGAAAAATTACTGAGCGGTGATAGACAGACGCTTAGGATGTGTAGGTCTCTGTACTGTCTTTCATTGTAGTGGTCTGGTAGCTCAGTGCTGAAAGCGCTTGTTTACCGTTGTTTGGATCGTGGTCTCCGGTTCAAATCTCTGTGCAGGCAAAGATTTTAAAAAATTGGTTTTGATCGTAAGAGTCACGCCTGGACCGTCGGTTATTCCGATTGAATGTTAAACTGTAGACATCACAGATTTAGGGGTTCAATGCGAGGCAAATCGTAGATAGTCTTGCAGTGATGTAGATGTACACTTTTTTACGTTATAATCCCTCAGAGGTTGTTCGCAGTTAGTGTGTGTGTGTGTGATCTGCAGTAATAATACTAAAAATATGGAAGTAAGTCTCTGTCTTCTTGTTACGTTTTGGCAACTAAATGGCTATATCGATATTGATGGAATTTGACAAGAAAATCTGTAAGAAGGGCACAGGACATTTTTCCGGTATGATTAACAGTTGTAGTTACGAAATTTTGAGAACTTATCGAATGTTGGCAATTGATTCTCTTCAAGAGACAGGTTCTACGGTAGAATGATGTAGTGATAGCTTTCCTGTCATATTATGCCGACTAAGTGTTGTTTGGGACCAATCCTTCGTTTCCAACAAGTTTCTATATTCAATTGTGGCAAAGAAATTTTTAATCCACGCATAAGAAGTCGCGGGTATGAGCTAGTTAGTTTATAAATTGTTTTTGCTCAACCATGTTAAAAAACGTAACCCCCACTGTTTACAACTGTATCAATTAACTTTATTGCCCATATTGAATACACCAAAAATCTCTCGTGGTAGTGAATGTGACGGGTGGTGACATCGACACTTAGGTGATAGTCATACTGTCTCGAAGGAGCGAGACTCTACCTGCCAGCGGCTGATAAACAGTGTCAGCAGCCTTGGTTCCTCACAATCAATCGATCACACGAAACTTTGCTGTAATTGAAAGTTAGTTTGGTACAAATGAGTTGCTATTAACTTACAATTTGGTGTAAAATGTTTAAAATCAACGGAATAACAAAAAAAATTGGAAAAATTAGTAACAACAACAAAATATAAAACTACAGACTGATTAGATTCCATACTCACTAATTAATCCTTGTACAATAGCAAACATACAGTATATTAGCTAGCTGTTGACAACAAACTATGTTAGGGATACTTAAATATTTCAATATCATCTACATGTCATATTATATTTGAGAAAATTGTTTTTTGTTTTTCGACTGGCTTGATGCAATCCTCCATCCTTTCCTATCCTGTGCTAACCTCTTCATTTCTACATACCCCTTACTGCCCACGTCCTCAATTATCTGTTTCATATATTCTAATCTCTGTCTTCCTCTACAGTTCTTACCTTCGTCAGTTCCCTCCACTAACAAATTAACCAATCCAGCATGTCTCAAAATATGACCTACCAGCCTGGCTCTTCTTTCCGTAAGCTTCTTCCACAAACTTCTTTTCTCACCCATCATTTCGAAAATTCGTTGATTTCTTACTTTCTCTGTCAACTTAATTATCAGCATTCTTCTGTAGCACCACATTTCAAATGCTTCAATTTTCTTTATTTCCGGTATTCCTAAAGTCCATATTTCGCTACCATAAAGCGATGTGCTCCACACAAAAAGTTTTAAAAAGTTTTTTCTAATTCCTAGATCAATATTTGAAACTAAAAGGTTTCTCTTTTTCATAAAGGCTCTTTTTGCTAGTGCTATTCTGCTATTAACATCATACCTGCCTCGGCCATCGGTTGTAATTTTGCTTCCCAAGTAACAGAATTCACTTACTTCTCCAATTGCATCCGATCCTATTTTTATATTTAATCTTCTAGTATTGGTATCATTTATGCTACATTTCATCACATTAGTCTTGTTTTGATTTATATTCAGCCCAAAATATTCCTTCAGTGTTTTGTTCATGTCATTCAATAATTTCTCAATGTCCTCAGCCCTTTCTGCTAACAAGACAATGTCATCAGCAAATCGTAACATACTAATTTTTTCTCCCTAAAAACTTATGCCACATGAAAATTTTTCTTTTAATTTCTTTATTGCTTCCTCTACATACAAGTTGAATATTAACGGGGAAAGACTACAACCTTGTCTCACGCAATTTTTAACTGATGCTTGTCTCTCATGATTCTCTACTTTTATTAAAGCCACTTGATTCTTATATATTTTATATAGTATTCTTCTATCTCGATACTTAAGACCTGACTTCTTTAAAATTTTGAACATCTTGTCCCACCTAACATTATCAAAAGCTTTTCCTAAATCAACAATTGCCATAAAAGTATCATTGTTTCTCATGATCCGCCCTTTAAATATTACTCTTAAAGCCATAGTTGCTTCCCTTCTACCACGATTTTTCCTAAACCCAAACTGATCTTCACCAACTATGTCTTTTAGTACCCTTTCCGTTCTTCTGTATATTATTCTGGACAGTAATTTTGAAGGATGTGATGTTAGACTAATGGTGCGATAATTCTCACATTTGTCGACTTGTGCACAAGCAATATGTTAGGAATACTTAAATATTTCAATATCATCTACATGTCATACTATATTCCATTTGAAAAAAAAAAAGTGTATTTGAAGAAAACAACCAATCATTTCTGTCAAATTTTGAAAATATTGCAAGGTTGATGAATTGCTCTAACTGTGAAAGCTACATTACGGAAGTGACCATCGAATATTTCAGTCTGCTTCAGTTTTTTTATGTATTGTTTGTGTTCTTTTTATTCAAAAAAGGTGTCACAGAGAAAGTATGACTGTAGAAGGGTATAACACATACTTTTGCGATGAGGTTTGTGTGGACTTTGTGGCAATAATTGGGAACATAATTATGGGAAGTGAGTATTCAATTACACCTCAGAACCAGAGTTCAGAGATGAAATTCTATATAAATTTTTAAAATAATCCTTTATTACACATTTCATAGTAACTAAATATCTCACCACAGATAATAGATATCCACGGGGGTCAGAACAATAATAAAAACACATTAATTTCTAGTATATAACAGATTTGTTTAAGATACATTCGTATCGTTCTGCAGTTTCCTGAGGAGCTTTTGTTTCTCCGAAAGAAGAAACTGCAGAAGAATGACTGTGTAGGTTGTGATAAAGCTTGCCATCCCTGTTAGCAGGCTCGAGTCCATCACGAAGAAATCGTACACGTTGAAGACAAGCCTACTCTGCTGTAGCTGTTCTGCGAAGTCCTCTAGTTCAATCACTATTTCTTCGTTCTGTCTTCTTTTCGGGAGTAGCTGTAAGAATAATAAATATGAAACTGTAGGATAGCGGATTATAGGTAGACAATTAGTGATTACTAATAGTGAATTTTTATTCAGTTATATTTAATAGGATTTCTATGTTTATTCGCTTCATATTTCTTTTCTTCAACTAAGTAGTCTCTTTTCATACTGCAGGAGAGTGGACCCACAGTGGATATTAACTTTCATCTGACTTCAAATTACAGTATTAATTGACTAGCTTCTGCTAACTGCGAAAACACTGTAATAACAATACAACGAGTACTAAACTAGTTATTGTAGCTAACAATGTCACAGCGAACTGTGTTAAACAAGGCTACTAGAATCATATTTTCGGCCATTCTTATAGCACTAAGGGGTATTAGTTAAAGTTTACCAGTTGTACTTATAGATATCGTTAGGAATATGTATACATTTCTATGATTTGGCATATATGTCTTTTTTTTCTATTGACATTGACCTTCAACAATACACAACTCACATTCCGAGACAATAACAGCGTAATTGTTGTTTTCCTCAGTGAATATGTCGAGTTTTGTTCCAAGTAAATCTCATTTGCTGCATTCGTTTGCTTTTCTTATTTCATTAAAAGAAAAAAGCAGCTGAAACTCATTGGTTACTGGTGGAAACTTATGGTGAACATGCTCCAGTGATTAAAACATATGAGACATGGTTTCGTCAGTATAAAAGTGGAAATTTCGATTTGACAGACAATGAAAATCCTGGTGCAGCGAAAAAGTACGAAGACGAGCAATTGCAGGCGTTTTTGGATGAAGACCCAACCCAATCGCAACAAAACTTGGCACAAATACTTAACGTGACACAAGGAGCAATTTGCCAATGCTTAAAAGCCATGGGAAAGATCCAGAAGTATGGAAAATGGGTGCCACATCAACTGAACGATAGACAAATGGAGAATCGAAAAACCGTTTGTGAAATGCTACTTGATCGGTTCGAAAGGAAATCTTTTCTGCACCGAATTGTCACGGGGGACGAAAAATGGATTTATTTGGTGGGAACGGTGTGGTGCGGTGTACTACGAGTTATCAAAACCTGGTGAAACAGTGAATACGGATCGCTACCGACAACAAATTATCAACTTGAATCTTGCGTTGATCGAAAAACGGCCGGAATGGGCCCGAAGACATGGAAAAGTTATCTTGCAACATGACAGCGTGCCGTCTCATACAGCTAAACTGGTGAAGGACACATTGAAAGCATTTAAATGGAACATATGATCGCACCTCCGTACTCTCCGGACCTCGCCCCGTCCGACTAACACCTTTTCGCATCGATGGGGACACTCTCTTGCAGAGCAGCGCTTCGCCAATTTTGAAGAAGTCGAAAAATGGCTCGTCGAATGGTTTGCCTCGAAAGAGAAAAAGTTTTTTTGGGATGGTATCCATAATTTGACTAAAGGATGGGCGAAATGTGTAGAATGCAATGGTCAATACTTTGAACAATTTTTTTTTTTTTTTTTTTTTTTTTTTTTTTTTTAGATTCCTCTCAAATTGTTTGTTTTCTTTATCGAAAAAAACAGCAAATTTCAACTAATACCCTTGTACAAGGCTACCAAACCCCAGGCCCACCAACAGCAGTGGTCTACAATATGCTAGATCAAAAACTTCTGCAAATGTCTCATTGATGGTTTTTACTTTTTGGCTGTAAATATACTATGTTACTTATATCTTTGTTATATTTAAATATTTGTTATAACTGTACGCACGTATTATGTGGCCCACAGGCTAGCTTAGAATCGAAATTATGGCACTGGTTCATGTAGTTCGTAAAAAAATATAACAAATTCTGATGTTCTATAATACCATTACTTCATAAAAATTTTGAAACTCTTCCAGTGGGGACAATAATCATCATTATCATCAGTGTTCTGCCTTAAGACAAGTTTTCACATTTCTACTCTCCATGCTCTCTTCCTCATGGAGAGTCATACCAAGCATTTCTATGGATATATTAGTCTATTAGTATATATGACATTTCCACATGTATTGAAGGGAAGTTGTGTTGCCATCTGGCTGCAAGTTGTGTAACTATTTCTTGTGGTAAATTTATTTATTATTGTAATTGTGAAATGTGTAGGCTACGATGCGGCGATTGGAACCGCTGCAGCACTTGCCTTGTCGATTGAAGACAATCGCAATCAGGATTGCCGTTACCGGTACTCGATCCTGGTACCGCGGGAGCACCTTAACGTGCAATAACACTGGGAGTCAGTGTCTGGTAATTTATTGCTGAAATAATTGTCAAAAGCAAATAAGAAAACGTAGTTACACCTCTAGATTATACAGTAAACGTTAATAAGCGATCAAATTCTACAGAGGCAGCCAATGGAAATTTTACTTACGAAAATGCATGGGAGTTTGAAGAATATGGTCATTTCGTAAACAGTTGTTAAATAAACTTAAATATTTTAACTTAACTAGAAATAAAGACTTAATCAGGAATATTATTACTTACAACGAACGAAAGAGTGGGTTGGTGACTCTATGGCTTTACGCCTCGTCGAGATCATGAGAGGCGGAAAAGGACTGGAGACAAGGAACGGGAAGGAATTCGGCCATGGTCATTTGAAGGAAGCATTCCGGCATTTACTTGAAGTGATATGTGGAAACTGCTGAAAACCCAAATCTGGATGCCCGGATGGGGATTCGAACCGGTGTACTCCCGAATGCGAGGCCAGAGAACCACTAACCCATCACGTTCGGTGTGGTGGCTCAGTTCGCTAGGGGTGGGAGTTCGTATCTCTGTCTCGACGGGCTTTAAAAACTGATCTTCCCCTCTGTCAAAGCTTTGCTTTATTCATATTAAGCACGCCAGGACGCTCCGAGGTTTGAATTTCCCATAATTGTGAAGGTCCCTTATAGCCGGAAGAATTGCAGGATTAGGTTGGGGAAGCACTGTAACTCATGCTAGGTAAACCAGGCACTCGGCTGCCTAACTATCCTTCGGTGTCTCTGGCGAATTATGACATGCGCATTTCCTAACGCACGAAAAACTACCACGAAAAGCTTTTAAAAGTGAGATTTATTTTCAAGATTTCAACATTGAAATCAAGATGAATTTCTCCTTTCTTGCACCGAAATTCCAGATAAAATCGTTGCTTTAAAAGCTATTTTCATAACTCCAGTAAATCAGTAGCACTAACTGCGTGACTGAAACAATTTATCTTTATATACTTCATACTTAATGAGTTACCTATCAACAGCTTAAAAAATTATACTACCGTCTTCAAATCTGGATGGAGACATTGCTATTAAGGATTTTTTTTACAGCTTGCTTTGTGGATTTTTCTCTAAACGCAGTGGAGAAAGTAGTTCGGAATGATGAAACAAGGTATAGACGGTTTTGGTATTGTTTGCTGCCATTGTTTTTTAATGGCTGTCTTGTATATCATGCTAAGTTATATCGATCTACCTAGTGATTCGAAACGTTGCGCATTTCAGTTGAACATACTAATACCTTCTGATGTACGAGTACGTATAAGATCTACTTAAAACAATGTATAATTATGTATCTGAGGTTCCACGAATGGAGTATTTTGTTTAATTCATATAAGAATAAATATTTTCAGTGCTAAATTCCCTCCCTCGGGAGCGAGAAGGGACTCTCAACTAAATAGCAATGAATATTAGTTGGTTTGATATTGAGAGTGGGCAGAAGCAAACGTTTACTTGGTCGAGAAATATGTATCATACTGCATAAAGCAATTGTATATGAATCATAAAATCTGTCGTGCGAAGTGAATTAAAAGGAAAATAAAGCGAAAAGTCTAATCAGCGAGAATTACCATCAGCATAATTCACGTTGCTGTTGAAATTTATATTTTATAGTTATTCATGGCCGAATTGCTGAATTTATTTGACACACAAAGTGGAAAATACAAAGGGGAAGGACGGTAAGCAACAAACAAAGCTCTCGAAATCATCACCAGTAAACGACTAGCATTGCCTAGTGCGAAGTACTCTCGCAAGTTCACAGTTCCGTACGCAGATCACGGATTAAATTCAATTAACAGTTTTTTGTATAAACTTTTAGAAAAATTAATAAAATCTATATTTAAATAGAGATAATTATCTATTCGTTCTAGGAAATTATCTTTCTATTGGTAAATGTATATAAATCGAACACAAATAAGTTAAAAATAAATCTGATTTCTGATGAGAAAAAATCATGAGGACATATTAGTTAGACAATTCATAAAGGTTTGAATTGAAAACATTGTCTGCTGCAGTATCAATTTTTCCCCCTTGGATTATTTATTTATCTGTTGTGTGAGAACTATAAATTCTACAAACTACGCTATATGCGAATGCAGGCTTTCCCGGCGAATAAATGACAACAAATCTTCTAAGGTTGGCAGCCGGATTTTATTATAAAGCGACAAGCTTTCGGCCACTAGCTCCGTAGCCACCTTCAGGTCGATTATGTATCGGCGATCTTGCCTTGATGGATACGAGGCGTTTACTGGTGTCGCTTAGCATCCTCATGACGCTCGCAGTCCCGCTTCACTGTGATTGGTCGAGGCGACGGTCACCCATCCAAGTGCTCACCACTCTGACCGTTGCTTAACCGCTTGAGCTTAACTGTGACGGTCACCCATCCAAGTTCTCACCACGCGCAGCGTTGCTTAACTGCCGTAATCTAGCTGTTGTGGCACGCAACCAACAGGTACCACAGTTAGGAAGTCGTCGAATCCCCGCCCTGATTGGTCGAGTGGGTCCCTCTCACTTGGCTGTCCACACTCCACCGGATCGCCGGCAACCAGGGAACATGGCCCGCAAAGTATAGATAATCCTGGTTTCCAAGCGTTGCTCAGCAAATAACCCATGTCACGGTTCACCAGGTTGTTATGTAACCGTATTTCTATTGCTTCTTTAACCACGGACTCCCAAAAGAACGAACATTTTGTCAGCACCTTCACGTTGTAAAAATCCATTCTGTGGCCATTTTCAATTACATGTTGGGCAACAGCAGATTTATCCATCTGAAAAAGCCGAATGTAGCGTTGATGTTCCGCCACACGGGCCTTGATTGTGCGTACGGTCTGTCCAATGTAAGATTTCCCACATTCACACTGTATACTATACACCCCAGGCGTCCTCAGCCCCAAGTCGTCCATCACAGAACGTAACAGGTCACGTATTTTGGCAGGAGGACGAAATATGCTCTTAATACCATGTCGACCTAGTATCCTGCCTATTCTCCCGGATATATTTTCCTGCCAACTTTGAGAGGCTTCTTATCACGGTAAATTTTCAAACAATTTTTTCATCGTTAATTTCGGAATTTAAGGTAGCGAGTATTATTATAGTTATGAGTTTTTCCAAAGAGAAACGGTGCGTTGATATATTAGAGTCAATAACATTTCCTACACAACGTTTTTTATGTAAGACTGGTGCAGCACAAATCCCTATTCATCAATTATGAAATTTACTAACATATTATAAACAAACTGACTTCGAGAGAAACAAAGCCTTAGCTACCGACTTACACACGCTATCCATCTGTCTGTTATCCGATGGGTTAGTTTTCAAAATTTCCTTACAAAACTATTTTATTCATCCCAAATGATGTGTCGTATGTCCTTGCTAATGATATATAGGAACCCGTATTTATTTGTCAAATTTCATAACGATCATCTTAACCTAGTCACAATCGTCTGAAAATTTTAAGCCTAAAATTTAATTTGAAATGGAAAAATTAATGTTTTTAGCTTAAGAAGTTTGGTTTTTAATGCCTATGTATGTTATGTACCACATCTAATGCATAAGTTACAACTTGAGTAACGTGTTAAGATGCGAACTAAAGCACGCGATCCACCATATTTTAAAATTTTACTTTGGTATTAAAATTTCAATTACAGCATATAAAAAATTACTCTTTGTGTATAGTAAATGTTTCTTGTTAGAAGCAGGCTGAAGTGCTACATCATTCGAAACTTACCATTCCCAATGTCCAGTCATAGTTTCGTGTAAACAATTTTCACTCTAATTTACCAATTTTAACATTTGTTCCTGCGTATAATCATTCATTATTCCCAATTCTATACACCCGTACTACAACCACAATTCCATTATCCCCGACCGAAAATTATGTTTACTCTGTTTACTGACATGAAGATACTGACCTTTAAGAGCAATTGCTGCACCAGAGCCTCGGTGCGATTGGCCTCTGAACTGGTATCCTCACAAATGGTGCATCTGAAGAAGGACTGGGTGACGAACCGAACAATGAATAAAATGAAGAGCACAAGCAAGGTCACGTCGTCTACTATAAAGTCTGTGTTCAGAATTAATAAAAACGCTGTAAGGATTCCGGTAAGCAACGCCATCGGTAATTGCACCAAGTTTGGAAGGGAGTACGCTTCGTTCAAAATGTCTGCTACTTCTACGAGGTCCATATGGATACGCCTCAGGTTAAGCAACGACAGCTTCTTGTTAAACGATGAGTTTTCTCCGCAATGTTTACTATTCTCTTGAATGGAAAATAATACTTTGTTTGAGCGGAGGAACCTCGATCGAGGCTTCACAAACGTCGTCGAATCGAAAGGAATAATTGTTCCGTTTACTTCAATTGAAGAAGCCATTAATCGATTGAGTTCCGCAAATCGTGATTTTAATATCGCGACCCAAAAGAGAAAATGAGTAAGAATTATTCCGTTAAAGAATTCAAAGAATCTGGCTATCTGGAATGTGATGTCCGGCAAATACTGCACGTGGATTACTATTTCACAAAGAATGTGGAAAAAAAATACTGTTATCATTCCGCAGAGACGATTCCTGTAAGTCCTATACATTTTAGAGGGAGAGTTGAATAATATTTTGTCGGTCTTACTGATTATGTCAATCATTAGGTTTTCCTTAACGCCCGAGAACCTCAGTCTAGCAATGATTCCCAGGACAGCTGAAATACCGACCAATAAAGAGTACATGTTGCTGGGAACAGTTACGGTAAGGGATTCATGAGTTCCCCTCACAATAGTCCTATACGTGCACACACCACACAGCAGACAGTAGATGGGTAACAACAAGAGAGAATACTTGATGCCGCGACTAGAGATTCCTCGACCATCAACCCCGTATGGTGCCAGTCCAAGTATCACAGATACGATCATCAATGGACGCAGACAATCACGCAGCTCCATTTTAACTATTTCCCACGCAGAATCTCTGTAGAATGGCGATGATAATGTGCCTGCAACCAGCATAAAAATCCATTATCAAACCATGAAACAGGTTATTCTTTTTATATACATATAAGGTGTGAGTCAAAAAGAACTTTACAACTTTGGAATGATGTAGAAATTTACGAGTTAACATACAGAATCGGTAGCTGTGCCATTTTGTAGAAAAACATCTTTTTTTTTTTTGCTGTCGTCAGTCTTTCGACTGGTTTGAAGCAATCCTCCATCCCTTCCTATCCTGTGCTGACCTTTTCATTTCTACATACCCCTTACAACCCACGTCCTCAATCATCTGCTTCATGTATTCCAATCTCTGTCTTCCTCTACAGTTCTTACCATCGACTGTTCCCTCCACCAACAAATTAACCAATTCAGCATGTCTCAAAATATGACCTACCAGCCTGTCTCTTCTTTCTGTAAGCTTCTTCCATAAACTTCTTTTCTCACCCATCATTTCCAAAACTCGGTCATTTCTTGCTTTGTCTGTCCACCTAATTTTCAGCAGTCTTCTGTAGCACCACATTTCAAATGCTTCAATTTTCTTTCTTTCCGGTATTCCTAAAGTCCATGTTTCGCTACCATAAAGTGCTGTGCTCCACACATAGAGTTTTAAATAGTTCTTTCTAATTCCTAGATCAATTTTTGAAACTAAAAGATTTCTCTTTTTCATGAAGGCTCTTTTTCCTAGTGCTATTCTGCTTTTAACATCATTTCTGCCATCGGTTGTAATTTTGCTTCCTAAATTACAGAATTCACTTACTTCTCCAACTGCATTCGATCCTATTTTTATATTTAATCTACTAGTATCGGTATCATTTCTGCTACATTTCATCACTTTTGTCTTGTTTTGATTTATATTCAGTCCAAAAATTTCCTTCAATATTTTGTTCATGCCATTCAGTAATTTCTTAATATCCTCAGCCCTCTTTGCTAACAAGACAACATCATCAGGAAATCGTAGCATACCGATTTTTTCTCCCTGAAAACTTATGCCACACGGAAATTTTTCTTTGACTTTCTTCGTTGCTTCTTCTACATACAAGTTGAATATTAATGGGGATAGACTACAACCTTGTCTCACACCATTTTTAACTGATGCATGTCTCTCGTGATTCTCTACTTTTATTACAGCCACTTGATTCTTATATAGTTTACAGAGTATTCTTATTTCTCGATACTTTAGACCTGACTTATTTAAAATTTTGAACATCTTGTCCCACCTAACATTATCAAAAGCTTTTTCTAAATCAACAAATGCCATAAAAAAAATCCTTGTTTTTCTTGATCCGCCCTTCAAGTATTAATCTAAAAGCCAGAATTGCTTCCTTTGTACCACGGTTTTTCCTAAACACAAACTGATCTTCACCTACTATCTCTTCTACTACCCTTTCCATCCTTCTGTATATTATTCTGGTCAGTAATTTTGAAGCATGCGATGTTAGACTAATCGTGCGATAATACTCACATTTGTCGGCTTGTGCTTTCTTTGGAAGTGTGAAGATGATATTTTTATTAAAATCAGTTGGAATTTCTCCTATTTCATAACTTTTTGATATCAGCTTGAATAATCTTTCGATTGCTTCATCTCCTAGGGATATAAGAAGATCTGCAGGGATCTCATCAATTCCAACTGCCTTATTTGCTTTCAAGTTATTCAGAGCTATATTAAATTCTGTCCTCAAAACAGGATCTCCTAAGTCATCAATGTCGACATCGCCCTCCTTTTCGATTACTCTATCGTTCATGTCGTCCCCATCATACATATTGTCAATGAATTCCTCCCATCGGTTAGCTCTATCGTCTGAGTTTAAAAGAGGTTTTACATCTGTAGCTTTAATGTTCACACCTCTTTTCTTCATTTCTCCAAAATTCTGTTTGATATTCCTGTATGCAACATCTACTTTACTTATTACCATTTCCTTTTCTACTTCTTCACACTTTCTTGTAGCCATTTTTCTTTTGCTTTTTTTGCATTTCCTGTTTATTTGATTTCAGAACTGCCTTTATTGCTCTCTTCCTGCTTCATCCTGAGCATTTTTGTACCTTCTCCTCTGATCCATCAGATCCAAAATTTCTTCTGTGATCCAAGGTTTTCGGACGGCATGTTCCCTAAAGCCTATTGTTTCTTTACCAGCTTTCATTATTTCAGTTTTTAATGCTTTCCATTCGTCCTCGGTTGAGCTCCTTTCAGAGGAAACTTGACTGAACGCGTGAACGAAACACAGACTTTTGGGGAATTACTTTGCAACAATTTAAATATTGTTAACACCCAAAAATGTAAGATATTAATTTTTAACAACAGTGTAAATAATTTTAAATGATTAATACTACTTCAAGTATAATAAACAATTTGTAATGCCTGCAAATAAATATGGACCCACCAGTGGATCACCCAGTAATTATAAACGAAATATTCAACATTAGAAGCACATAACATGTTGCGGTCACTCATAAATACTTTGTTAACAACTTTCGTCATTATTACACGGTAACTATACTCTTTAACTTCACTTAAACAATCTGTCGATGAACATCATCATAAATTTTATATACATGATTAAAAAGAGATTTCATTACATAACATAAATATTATATTATTTACCACTTTGCAATAATTAACTTAACTGAAGATTCAAGAGTTTGAGGAACATTATTTATAGTTAATAACTAGTCTGTACTAGTGAAATAATAAAAAAAATTCTTAAAAATAATGGAGATATTTTTTCTTACGTACTACTCTGTAAGGCCTCTACTTCGACTAACTGCCCACCAATTTTGCGAAAACTTGTAAATAAAGTCGAAGGACGTTATTTTCATTTATTATAGATGTGAATATACGCTCAACAAATAAAGAATTCTCTTGATCGATCAGTTTGCTCAGTCCTCAGGCGTATTAACAATACGGAATATTGCTGCTTTTACGAATATTAAAGGCATGTTTTGTTGATATAAGTTGAAGAGCAATCACATTTGCTTCTGAGGTGTTCAGACTTTCTTGTTTGCAACGTGTGTATTTATACTGTGTCCA
>JARYHS010008954.1:0-10000 GCA_031002005.1 Vandiemenella viatica | reverse complement strand
TGCCACCGACAATGTTTGTGATTTGCAGAGTATGAATGTAAATGTAGATGTAGACGATACTATACTGAACATCCGTGCACAACAAGGTAACTATGAAACTCGTATGCTAACTAATATACTTCTTTATATCTACTCATGGATTCTAGCTGGCGTGCTAAAATTATAACCAAATGTCTCCAGACTTCAATGGCCGATTTTTTTTTAAAAATATTACATTAATTTAAAATAACATTTATACTCTATACTGAAAAAATTCTGATGGAATAAAGTTGTACTAATTATGCGTTTTTGTTTGAACAAATTACTATTTCAGATGAGATAACATTCGAGGACCTTGATTATAGTAAGTGAAGGTGTTATTCATTTCGCTTCCAAGTACACATTTAATTTTAGCTACTATCACTTAAGGAAGACGTTTGATAAGCTTTTGGTTAATGAATAACTTGCTATTCAGACCTGTCATCAATTAATTGTGATTTCTTCTATTAACTTTTTCTGTCTCTGTTGCCCGAGGGTTTACCTTCCCCCAAAGGATACTAATTAGTAATTACTACTGTTCCTGACGGAATTGAATATTTCTGTCAAATGACAACAAGGACGATTTCTTGTTAGGATGGACAATGGCCTTTCGTGTTTGCCATGTGCATTGTTATACTGTCCGAGATTTGCAATTAGTGGATTTGTGGACGTTCTTGCAGCTCTGTAGAAGGATTTGGTGATCTCCAAAATTCTTCCTTGGAGCAGCGGGACACCTGCATTGTTTGCAATCTGCACAACTTGGTATTTGATACGTAGCCCCACACAGTGGCGTAGCTAGGTCAACAAGGTCCCCGGTGCAAAAAATTTATTTTGGGCCCTCAGGCCAGATGGGCGACCTTTTTTTTGCTTTGTGTTGCTGGTAAGGGCCCCCTGAGCTGAGGATGGGGCCCTTGAGTTGTGCTTATAGGCTCCCCCAGAGCAATTGTTGGGGGCCCCCCTGAGCAGTGAGAGGGCGCTTAGTGCCCTCAGTTTGCCATGAAGGCTCGTGGGCCTCCTCTGAACTGCGCTTGGGGGCCCTCGGAGGTGCGCTTTGGGCCCCCCAGAGGTATGCTTGGGGGCCCCCTTCGCGTAGGGGCCCCGGTGCACTGCACCGCCTAGCCCCATAGTAGCTACGCCTCTGGCCCCACACCGGGCACGCATATTTAATTACCTGGCGAACTAGACTGCAATATATACTGACTCCGGTACTGGCTGATAATGAGCTGTCCCAGTTGAGGATCGGGTACAGTTCTTTGATACAAGGATGAATCGCTTTCAATTATATTTATTTCTCCGTGAGCTGTAATATAGCACAAGGCACCAGAATTCTCCAAATATACTAGGCAAATATTCCAACGACTAAACTCACAATCAAAAATTCTGACAACGACTGACAAATAACTACGGGTCTCCACCGTTCGTTTATATAGAAGCTACAGAAAAATCCAGAATAAGACAAAGAAAGCCGATCGATGTTTCTCGAACGGCGACAATGCAGTCAACAGTCAAAACCACATTAAAACAATCAAAATTAATACGAAATCCCTTAAAATCATCATGAAACACATGAAAATGAAAATATAAGATATTTACAGGTATTTACATTCAAGATTGTTAACATAAATCAGACCAAACAGCTGAACTTCTCTTCCAAAAATCTTGGCTCACCTCAACACTTACAATTACAAATTTCTAATTAATGTTTTATACTTAATACTGTCCTTGATCCAATTACATATTATTTACACAGTTTCTCTCCATAAAACAATGTACATTTACGTGACGAATATACAAAACTCGCAACTAATCACATAATAATTATACAAACACACAGTTAATCAGCTCCCATCTTGCTGCACATGAATATTAAAACAATATTTGATGCAAGGTCTGAGGGCTGTTATAAGTTGCAAAACTCCAAAACTCAATTTTCTTGCAAAATACAGCATATCTAACTATACGATTTCACAACACCTCTTCGATGTCCAGGCCATTAGAGCTGAGAGCGGATTGGGAACTAGTAACAGAAGTGAACACAGCAACGGTCCATCCAAACAATAACACTCCCTTACTGGGGAGGGAATCGGTAGTTCAGTGATAAAGACGATTCATCTCAGAGCTTGGAATTTTTAAGAGTTCTGCTTGATCAAGCGAGCTACACCAGGTTCCATGGTACGGATTACTCTTGAAAACAGTAGGTTCAAACATGACAGAATGTGCGGCAAATCAAAATCTTGTTAAAATTCGGCAAGATCACGCGAATTAACTTTTTGATAGGGGAAGTCAAGAGGGAAAAATCCTGGTTAGTACTACCTTGGTCTTTGCGTATGGCCAGCCCAATCAGATAACACGAATCCAGAAGGGTCCAACTCATATCATTGCTCAAGATCACAGCCTGGTTTACCAACAAATAGACATACACTAGTAAATTGTTAACAGATATTCCAGTGAATGGTTATTGGTGAGTACTTTTTTTTTAACTGCTTAACGTCTCCTATAACAACTAGGCCTTTAGAGAGGGGAAAGGATGGGGGGGCAAGGAATGGGAAGGAATTCGGCCATGGCCTTTTGAAGGAAACATCCCGGCATTCACCTGGAGTGATTTGGGGAAACAATGGAAAACCCAAATCTGGATGCCCGGACGGGGATTCGAACCGCCGTCCTCCCGAATGCGAGGTCAGAACGCTAGCCGTTACACCACCACGATCGGTGGGTGGGTACTGATTCATTCTCTGTATTAAGTCCCCAAGTAATATTACAAATTACACATTTATATTTTCCAAGAGGCCTTATTTTAACCCATGTGCTTACATTAAAGCCCGCCCCTTCGATTCAGGTCTTTGGGGCACCGTGATGATATTCTACTCCGTCTTCGAGGTTAGGCTGGTTCAAGTTCCGTTGGAGAAAAAAATTCTCACCATCGGTAGTGTATAACAGATGGTGATGCGCAATTATTAATCATCAGATCGTGTGCCAAAGTCTTGGGTTAAATTCCTCACCTCTCTCCAACGTAATGCGACGGTATACGGACTGTTGCTGGTGATTCATTTGTGTTTACCAAACGCATTTATCGTATTAATAAGCAGCATTAACGAATGTAATGGGCACAGTAACAATTTCGCCGCTCTTCTTCCAATTGATGTACTTTTCCAGCCAAATAAAAGAAAGCTGAAACAAAAAGTAATTGTGATTAAAATGCTTACAAATTCTCCGATTAGAGAGTCGTTTAAACTATGAAGAACATATAGTTTCATATATATATATATATATATAATGGTATATATTTATATTAGCTCGTACCCGCGACTTCGTAAGCGTGGAATAAGAATTTTTTTCCAGAATTAAATATAGAAAGTTGTTGGTAACGAAGGATTGGACCCAAACAATATCGAGTCGGAATAATATGACAGGAAAGCTAACACGTCGAATCTGTCTCTTGAAGAGAATCAATTTCCAACATATTTCTGTCACCATTCGATAAGGTCTCAAAATTTCGTGACTACAACTGTTAATCATACTGGAAAAAATATCCTGTGCCCTTCATACAGATTTCCTTATAAAATTCCATCACAACGATATAGCTATTTAGTCGTCAAAACGTAACAAAAAGACGGAGACTTACTTCCGTATTTATAATAATATTACTGTGGTTCACACTCACACACTGACTGCGAACAACACCTGAGGGATCATTATAACGTAAAAAAGTGTACACCTACAACATTGCAAGACTACCTACGATTTGCCTCGCATTGCACCCCTAACTTTCTAATATCTACAGCTTAACATTCAATCCGAATAACCTACGGCCCAGGCCTGACTCTTATGATGAAAAACAATTTTTTAAAATCTTAGCCTCCACGGAGATTTGAACCGGAGACCACGACGTTTGTAAGCAAGCGCTTTAACCACTTTTTTTTTTTTTTTTTTTTTTTTTTTTTTTTTTTTTTTTTTGGGCCTCCTTCCTCCCCTTCAGCCCTACCTTTCGCTCACCATTAAGTAGGCTCTTTGCCTGGCTCTATGCCTTTGTTTATTAATTCATTGGGTGTTCTGTTCCCCTTTTCCATAATGTGTTTATCATTCATTTTTTCTAGTTTTGGTGTTTTCTTACTTTATTCGTTTATAACAATTAAGAAATTTGCAAAGGAGCTTTTATTTTGAGCGGGTGTCAATTTGTTGTATTCTTCTGTTAGGTAAAACCAGTATTCTAGTTTTGTTTTGCCCTTATTTGAGAATGTGTAGTAGACGGCGTGTCCTAGAAGCCACATTGTGGCATTATGTTTTGTATCGGGATACGCTCTCCTCTGTGGTCTTATTAAATCTTCGGTTCTGATCTGATTTTTTGCGGTCCTGTTTATTATCGCGACTTTTTCCTTAGTCCATTCCCATATTTCTTTCATTTCTTCACACTCAAATCTGTGGACTAGGGTATCGATTTGTTGGCATTGGCTGCACTTGTTTGTATTGCTGAGATGTATTGAATGTTGTTTCTCTTTAGTGCTTATCATATCATTAACCACTTTGTACCACGTGGATTTAACCCCCAGGTTTAAGGTTTTATTGTTGACATTTTTCCAAATTTGCTGCCAGCTGCAATGTTTGTATTTATCTTCTTGTCTGTTCCTTTAGTTTTGACAATTCATTTCTTCCAGGAGGTGTCTTGTTTTGATCTTGGTTCTTTGATTCTGTGATAGGTAGCTGATTTCTAGATGGTACTGCTTTATATGACTCAATTTGTGGTGGATTCCTCCTACGTTCACCGGTGGTGTTTTGCTGATTGGTTGTAGTTCAGTTGCCAGTATGCTGGTTATAATTTGTGGTAGGTTGTTTAAGATCTTCAGCATTGTTGTAATAAATAATGCTCTGCACTTCAGCTCTATGTCGATCAGTCATAAACCTCCTTTCATTTTAGGAAGAGTCACTGTTGTATATTTTATCTTAAAGATGTTTCCTCTTAGTATGAAGTTACAAAGGCACGAAGTTATTCTCTTGGCGATTGAAGCTGGAATTGGGAATATGCTGCCTAAGTATAATAGTTTTGAAACTATGTATTCATTGACAAGATCCACTTTCTGGTACATATTTAGGTTCCTGGTGTAATGTTCTCTTACAGCTCCTCTTATCACATTTAGCTTTGTCCTCCAGTTTCTGGCTATCATTTTTAGTGGGCACGTGTGCAGTTCTACTCCTAAAACTTGCATTGTTTCTCTTTCTTGTATCCAGTGAGGCTGTTGATATGGAATGCCGTTACCTAGTTTCAGCATCTTGCATTTAATTAAGTTTATTTTTGCCCCCGTTGCACGACAATATTTTAAGATGTTTTCCCTGATGATTTTTATTTCTTCGGCGTTTCTGGCCACTACACATACGTCATCGGCATAAGCTCTGCAAGTAATTTTCTGTTTGCATATTTTATTCCAGATATTGTGGCGTTTATGTATCGCAATAGAGGTTCCAGAGCAATTGAGAAAAGCGCCATTGATATGGGGTCACCCTGTCTTACAGACCTTTTTATTTGCACTGCTTTTGTTCTGAAGCCATTGACTAGAACTTTTGATTCAGCTTCATGTAGCAGTTTCTGTATAATTTTTATAAAAGCGTTACTGAATCCCATTCTTTCTAATGTCTTTCGTATGTGCTCGTGACTGACCCTGTCGAAGGCTTTATTAAAGTCGATAGACAATAGCTCTGCATTTATCCCTGTTACTGCTGCGGCCGCGATGATGTCTCTATACTCGCTTAACGTCCCCATGATTGTTCTGCCAGGTACTGCACAAACCTGGTGTTCCGCAATTATTTTATTCATCAGAGGCATCATTCTTTTTGTCAGTATTCTAGTGAACAACTTATAGTCTGAATTTAGTAATGATATAGGTCTCATTCCGTCTAGGGTTTTGTTGTTCTGGTTTTTTGGTATCAGAACTATTAATCCTTCTTTGAAGCTTTTGGGCACATTAGGTATTGTAAGCACATCATTAAGTACTTCCGTCAGTTGTTGTGGATGGTTGGCCAGAAGTGTAGGTATACTTCTACTGGAATTCCATCAGGGCCAGGTGATTTGTTCCTTGGGCTTGTTTTTATAATTTCTTCTAGTTCTTCTTCTGTTATTCTACTTTCCAGTTGTACGTTGTCATTTGCGTCGAGTCTGTTGCACACCACACTGAGTAAGTCATTGGAATCTTCCTCGTCAATACTTTCCTCATGGTATAGTTCCTGAAAGTGCTTATGAACTTCGTTTATAATTTCCTGTTGGTTTGTTACAACAGTGTCTTCACCGATTCTCAAGTTTTTAAGAATTTTGATCCTTGCTCTTTTCTTTTCCCGCATAAGTGGTATATTGAAGTCTTTTCCTCTGGTACAGCATATTTGGTTTTCGATCTGATCATCATTTGCTCCAGTTCGGAACGTTTTATTGCTACTAGTTTAGCTTTTATTCTTTTTATTTTTATAATGTCTTGAGTTAATCTGTCAGTATTCCGGTAAGCGTCTCTTAGACAGGCATAGTAAAATTCCGCTGTTTGCTTATGTTCTTGGTTCTTTACTTTTCCGTATTCTATCAGCGTACGGCGCAATTTTGGTTTTCGCGCATTGTAACCACCAATCTAGTTTATTATTATATATCTGATCATTGCCTCATAGAAATTTGCCATGTTTCTTGGAGCATTTCGTGAAGTTCACGATCTTTTAGAAAAATAGTATTAAATTTACAGTAGCCTCTTCCTCGGTGAATTTCTTGTCTGCTCATATTTATGTGGGTGATGAAGGCGCTGTGGTCTGAGAAGCTCACTGGCCATACCTCTGTACTGGTAACATCGGAATTAATATCTTCGCTTACGTATATCCTGTCAATTCTGCTTGCTGCATCCTTTGGTGACGTATGTATAGGATTTTTCAGTCCCATGTTTTGTTTCCCATGTGTCTTTTAATCTGAGTCCTTGGACTATTAATTTAAGATCGTTACAGGCATTAACATTTGGGAATTGATCTTTAGGGTGTAGCACGCAGTTAAAGTCGCCTCCTATTATCAAACTGTTGGTATTTGTTGGTAGGAGGGGTAGCATTTCTTCTTTGAAAAATTTCGATCTTTCATTTCTTTTGTGTGTTCCGGACGGAGCGTAAATATTACATATTGTAACTGTTTTAATCTTGACGGATATTCCTCTGCCATTTTCGATAGTGATAATATTGTTGTGATCAATCCCATCTTTTATTAAAATTGCAGTTCCGGCTTCGTTGCCTTGATTATATACGTATTCATATCCTGTTATGTAAAGGACATTGGTATTACAAACTTCCTGAAGGAGGGCTATATCTACATCAGCGGCATATAGGAAGTCTTTTAGACATTCTGTTTTTGTTTTGCTTGTTATCCTGTTCAGGTTTATCGTTGCTATACAATATGTTTGCATCTCTATCGGTACTTGCTGTGTTTCCTTTTTACCGTGCTGTCAAATTCCTGATACAGTTTTATTGTTAGGTTCTTTTTGTCATTATTGCTGTATCTTCGTTTCAGTTCTTTACGGATGCTCTGAGGTTTCAGACTGTTTGAGTGCGCTCTGTTGGTTCCCCTTGTGATCGGTCGTCTGTCCGGCTTAGATAGATGTTTGCTTTTACTCTATCTCCTTCTAATAGCATACTGGTATCAGAGGGTAGTTCTTCTATTGACATTGGTTGGATTTTTTCGTATGCTTGTGTTCTTATTTTCTTCCCTTTTGCTCTGGTGTTTTCATTACTTTCCACTTCTTTTGACTTTATCCTTGTTTGTATAGTGTATGTCTCGGTTCTCCTCGTTGCGCGTATCTTTCTTCCGGCCTTATCGAGTGGTGTCCACTCCATTTCATCAGCCGTCGACTGAGTATCATTCGTCTTCGTGAGATCACTTCTTTCGTTTTCTGATTCCATTGCTTCCTCGATTTCATTTGGATATTTAAGTATTCCTTCTAAGTCTTTCCGTTTTATTGT
Source organism: Vandiemenella viatica (assembly GCA_031002005.1). Lineage (NCBI taxonomy): Eukaryota > Metazoa > Arthropoda > Insecta > Orthoptera > Morabidae > Vandiemenella > Vandiemenella viatica. The sequence goes on along the minus strand of JARYHS010008954.1, from coordinate 2,020 downwards.
TTCTGTTGTTATTGGATTTCCCTGATCTTTACAGTTTGGGTTCTCCGTCTCCTTAGTTGGGAGTTTATCTTCTTCTGTTTGGTTTGTTTCAACGATTTTTCCTGCTATGTCTTTTTCCTGTGGTGTTATTTCTGTCGTTTTTCGTTTTACCGTCAGCTTCCTGCAGTGGAGGGAATTGCTGTGCGTGTACGGGTGGATGGTTTCCGTTGTTTTCCTGAACAGCTATCCGGTTCACATATGTGTTTGGCAGTGTTGTTGACGGTTTTTCTGTTGTTTCCTCTATACTGTCGTCTTCCAGTAGTGGAGGAAATTGCTGTGCGTATTCAGGTCGATGGCTTTCGTTGTTGTTTTCCTGAACAGCTGCCCGCTTCACATATGTTAAAGGCAATGTTGATGTTTGTATTCTTGGACAGTTTGCTCTTACGTGATCCACAGAATTGCATACAGCGCAAGTTCTTGGCTGGCCATCATACATTACAAAAGCACGGAAACCACACACATTGATATAAGATGGGATATGCCTAGATACTTCCATTTTTACTATTCTCACTCCGTTCGACTTTTTGTATCTGATGTTCCCACTCCACTTATCTTCCATTATCTCTATTATTGTTCCAAATGGTTTAACTGCGTGTAGTATTGTTTCACTTGTTACTTCAAAGGGAAGATTCAATATTCTCACATGTCTAATTCCCATTCCTGCATTGGATACTTTAACACTGCTAACGTTTCCGTCTGAGTGATTGAATTTCAAGTTTCCGGAGTACAACTCAATTATTTTCTCAAAAAATTTTTCGTTTGTCATTTTCACAAAAACACTATTCTGAAAAGAATCTAACTGAATGCCTACGATTTCTTCGTCATTCAGTTTGACCGTGTCGTATAGCCACTCGTGAATCTCAAAGGCCGTTGGTCTAACATACGCTCGGTCAAACGCAAATTTCACGGTATTCTTTCTCGTTAACGTCGCATGCGCCATTGCTTACCTCTTCTGTTTCTTTGGCCGATGACCTGCCTGATGACTGTAAATCTTCAGCTTCTTACAATATCACTTTACTCTCTTGAATATTACTTGGAACACTTAAACACTTTAACACTGTAAACTCGGAGCTCCGCGGCAGTTGTCCGTTTATACGTCCTTACCCGCCGGCTGCTAGCACCGAACTTCGCCAATGAGCTGCCAGTTCACTACACGGAAACACGGTCTGGAGACGTCCACATGCTACGTGTCTGTCTATCGCCGTATTTCGAAGTTATGACACAACATGTGTTATTTATACAGATAATTTTTCAACCAAATGTAGACAGTATTTTTCTCCTTGTTTCAAAGGATAAGTGTGCAAAGTTTCATCGAGATCGGATGAAAACTGTGGATTTGTATGAAGAACAAACAAACCAACAAACAAACAAACAAACATACATTCATCTTTATATATAAAGATTTGCAACTGATCGCACTAGACAAAAAACAAAACCAGAAGTTTTTTTATTTTCGTATAAATAAAATAGGACTTTCTTCATATCTTCTGACTACACTTCACACACACACATCATATTCATCTAAGCATATAATAACTGTTAATAATATTAACCATACTGGGAAATAAAAGAATTATAAAATTTCTGCAAGGGAGTCACGGGTGGAAACATTCTCAGTGGTAACCTACCACCTATTCGTAAGAGATGAATGGAAAATATGCCATTTATATGGATCGACGAAATGTGAGATAAAATAATCACATGCGAATGTATTAATGGCTCTTTATTTTTTGATCAGTGTTAGGGAAGTACGACTGATGCTGCTTTAAATTTACTGACATTGCATCAGCCGTACCTTGGCTCATCGTTTGGTAAAGCAAAAAAAAAAAAGTCTTGTGGTCTCACAAAGTGGTGACGGAGTTTCGAATCATCGTGGATTCCACCTATGCTTTTAATGTGCAACTCAACTACGGTATGTCACATATGAACAAAGGAAATCCTGGGGAAAAAAACCTGGCCGCACAGGAATTCGAACCCGACA
>JARYHS010008953.1:0-24396 GCA_031002005.1 Vandiemenella viatica | reverse complement strand
TTAATCGTCTGTAATTTTTCTTCGGACCCCTTCTCCACCTTCTCAATTCTGTCTGACATCTTCCCCATCATCTCTTCTGCCCTCCTCTGACTACGTTCGATTTTTTCATTAAGTTCTCCTATGACTTTTTTCAATTCTTGCCTAAATTTTTCTTGGCTTTCTTTGATGTCTTGTTTAATTCTTGCCTAATTTTCTTGGCTTTCTTTGATGTCTTGTTTAATCCCTCCGATGTTTGTTTCATTTCGAATATCTTGGCTGGTCTTTCTTGATTTTTCTCAATTCTCTGAATAACTTTTTCTTGGCTCTGATTCATTTCTTGTTTCATTTCTCTGATAGCATTTAATAGCAACCTTAGGTCCGTATTCCCTTCTCGAGCGTACTCAGGTTGATTTGGTTTTGGCAAAACTGCATGTCCTATTGAATTCTGCCCCCCATTAATTTCATTTTCTCCATCAACCAATTCGTCATCCTCATCAATGTTGCTGAGATCATTGTTTGGAAAATAACCGGTAACCCCATCTTTATCCCCGTTATTAATAGGACTACTACTGAAATTATTTTGCACCGAATTACTATCTCCTCGGACACCCATTAGGTTTTCATATTTCCCATCAAAACTTAAGATTCCGGAACTTACCGTTTCCCCCTCTGACATATTACTATTTGTTTCTCCCAACTCACTAACCAATTTTCCACACTTATTTTCCATAATAATTTGACATTTAAAATTTCATAATGCAAGCAAACACAACGGTATTATTACTCTTAGCAGAAATTCTTTAAACCGCAATCGATATTACAAACTTACAACTCCAATCCACAACAATGATACCAACGCTGTCCACATTCAACTCTGCAACACAATTTTTAGGAACACACAGAAAAATAGCAATTAACTTACAACTTTTATCGTAACTGCTGAAAAATGTATATTATCACTGAAAGGAAACAAAATTCGCGGCCTCAGGCTGGAAACAAAGCCGACACATATATACAAAATGCTTAAAATACTGATCTTTTGCTTTTTAACTAATTTGGCTGTACATATAAATTCCCCCCCCCCTTTTCTTTGTTTTGTTTGTAATAATTCCTTTATTAGCTTCTTGCTTCTCGACGGAAATCCACAGATTCTAGACTACTCTACACATGTTAGTACAATTTTTTATATGATACAAGATTTTTACCACTAATCGATGGTATTACTTTTCTTTACAATTTCTTAAATCACAAATTTTACCCCTTTAATTACTTTTGTCTAACATGAAAAAAATAAATAACTTTGCAACTGTTCTTTAACAAAATGTTACTCAACTTGTAAGTTCAACTTTGATTCCACTTTCATAATCATTTACTGATGTTCAAAATTTAGTTAATATCCTTCCTGTTGGAATCTTGATACTGCAGCCCCAAAAAAAAAAAAAACTGGAATTCTCTTACTTGATGCACTTGCCCGTAGATCAGCTCTCTGCTGCTGCTCAACTGAAACCACTGCTTCAGAAGAAACTCCAGACGTTTAAGGTGTTATGTTAATCACCTTAATTAACACCCATAATCCTGGTCCAGGGTCGGCAATTGTGGGTGAATATTTATACATAACTATGAATTTTATACAAAGTGACTGTGGTCCGATGTAGGGTTTGCATATTAACTGCAATGCTGAAAAACACTATCTTTCTGTCACCTGTATTCTGTCTCTATATATATGTGTTAAAGTAACAGCTATATGTATAGTGTTCATTCAAACACAAATGGTGGCAGCATTTGAAAAATCCAGGAGAATCTGTAAATTCATTCTATTATATTAATCTATAGTTTATATGCTGAAGAAATAGATGGGAAGTTAAAAGTGGAGGTATAAAACGATGATTCTGAGTTGGCAACAAGTTTAAGGAGAAATAGATATAACAGGCCAATATTTTTTCTTGCACTGCATTTTCCCAGTAGGAATATTAATGCTGTGTGGTATTAAGGTTCTTCGGTGGTTTAATTACTGATTAATTAATTAAAAAAGTCACCAAAAAATGTTATGTTGATGTTTGTTTATTTTGATCAAATCAACAAGTCAGCGATATTCACAAGCATAGATACAATACAGATATGCACTTCTGAATATTCGCAAAGATAATCTCTGTGAACTCAACTGAATGAATGAAACTCTCTGAAACACTGAATACTGTCAACTAAACTAACTAACTAACTGCTCTGTCCAGCCGATCTGTTTATATAATTCTATCGAAATTACGAGAATTCTTCAAAGGCATCCGCCCGATATTTCTCGATCATTAACAACCATTCAAACAATCAAACATATTAAAAACAATCAGAATTAATACAAAATTAATTAATAACATTACAAAATGATCAGAAATGGTAATTAGAGATACTTAAATACAAAATTGTTTACAGAAATCCTTCAAACTGTAGAAAATTGTCCTGTAACATCGTAACTTACATTAATACATGGAATTACAAACATTTAAGTAATTCTCTTGCATCATTCGGTTCTTAAACATATTAAATGGACTTTAAATAATTTTCTTACATAAAACAAAGTCTGTATACACTGATTTACAAGAAATTACAAAACAAACATACCAAATCACTTTCAAGCAAACTTTAGCTCACTACAAATACTTCATACAGTACAATGCTATTCAAAATTCAGGTATAAGGGCTGTTACAGTGGGTAACACCTCTAAGTCATGTGAGTGTATAGTGCATAAGTGATACTTGAGCAAGGTATGTACAGTATTCACATTTATTAAAAACAATACATAATAATCCTTTAATCAATCAATTGATTACCCAAGTGCTTTACTATGACCTCAATTAACCTTTACAACTAATGTCAGAGTTGCTAGTCTTCTAGCTGCCATAATGTTCAACAGTCAATTTTAACATTGCCAAATTGGATTCTTTCCACCTGTTATAATGGTGATGCTAATGTAGACTGCTTAAGATGCATCCATCGCTGCTTCTTCCAGCTGCCAGCTGATCACCTCGAAACCTGCCAAAACTACTCTGCCGAATCGAACCTGATCGACCTGACAGAACTTTCTCTCCTCTGTGCATGCTGGTTTTGTTCACTATTTCTCCAACTCCCTTGTACCTGGTGGGGCAGCTTTCTGTCCAACCACAGCTTCTGATGATGCACTGATCCTTTGCTAAATGGCATATTTCTCTGCTTATTTCTGCTGACTGGGCATTCACTTCTATGTCACCACATTCCACTGTCTGAAATTGTTTATCTTTGTTATTGCAACTGACCTGGCTACTGGTAGCATTGTATGAAATCATAACTGTATTCCCATAATTTACTAAAAAAAAACTCTGGGTCACTGCACCTGCCCATCTGCAGAAAGACTGTACCATTCAGTCTAACTACCTTATTCTACTCCCTGTATGTTTCATCCGTTACTCCCCTATTTAATAATTTTCCAAACACAATCAACGTTTTGAATTACATGTGTTGAGGCCACGGGTTAATAGGTATACAATATTTGAAGTGTGTGTGTGTGTGTGTGTGTGTTGTGTGTTCACAACATAGTTTTCTTCCGCTGCTTAATGGTCTTCTATCTGCTCCTGTGTGTGCCTTAATTTGCTGCGCGTACTTCCGTCTCCTTGTGTCAGCCCAGTGCATGGTGGATGGTCGCTGTGTTAGCACCACACCCATCGCTTCAAGGTCGCTTGTGACATGAGCTCAACTCACCTGCTTCCTGCTATCACTCGCCCGGCTTTTCTCTCGCATCTGCAAGGTCAGTCCGCCTACGCTATGACGTCCACTGAATCATCTCCAAGGCTGTGCGTCCACTTTTTGTCTCTCGATCATTCCTGTTGACATACTAAAATTTGCATTTACTCACTGTGTTGGTTTTTCGTTATCTGTGGTATACTATCGACTGGTTAATTCCATAACTTCATAATGTGTCTCTTCTGTTACTGTGATGATGAATCAATCCCTGCATCTGCCTTCCTCCTGAAACACTTATTTAATTTTCAATCACAATTCCATATATTAGACATTGAAATTCGTTCTCTCCATTAACAACTCATGATGTTTTCCTTAAGCATAGTTCTCTTCTTTACAGTTAATAGTAAACACTTTAGATCTCCACATATAACACTTATTCTGACAATTAACACTCGCCTTGCTTCAATAATTGTTCAATACATCTTCTTTACTCCAATTCACATACTTCAAATGTCCATATTTTTCGCAAATTGTTTCTTCTTACTGTAACAAAGGCTCATTGCAACTTTTTTTTCTTTATTCACACTATTCACTTCGAGATATACACATTCATCATCAATTTCATTAGTCCCTTAAATATTTCTTAGTCCACGTCGTTTACTCATGTTGTTTCACAACCGAATCCTTCTTCCGTTAATATGCGGTTTATATTTGCACGTAATAATGTTTCTTGTTTACTATTTTCTAATGTATGCTGTATGTGTTTACGTAAGCACTGCTCTTTGCTTTATTCTCTCTGCATTTATGCTGTCTGATCTAGTTCTTCTTGCGTACTCATCGATCCTTAATCATTTATTCCGCCGCATGCACTGCAAGCTTGCTGTGTAACGTTCCTGACCTTAGTCACCTTGCCGCTTGGCTGTACCACCTAACACACATGCCACACTGGCTGCATTCATTTCTGCCATTCTATCTTCGTCACACTAGCTGTTGGTTTTGAAGTTTGCGCGTCGTTCCTCGCTAATAGAATCACTTCACTTGATCCGTGTGAACTGTTTTAAGCTGGTTTTTCTTTCCTCGTAATACAAGGTTTGGATATTCCAATCAAACCACAGTGTAAGGTCCTTCAAATGGTGACTGAAGTTTTTTTAATTTTACTCGCTGTAGTGCAAAGTTCTCTAGTAGAACTTTGTTTCTGGGCTTGAACTCTTCTGTGTTCTCTCATCTGTTATACCACTGCTTATTTCTTTCCTTCCACTCTTGGATAAATCTCTTAGTGCTCTCATGCATGAATCTTCTGTAGTATCCTGAGAAATCTATATAACTGCTTCACCTTTGTGGGTCTTGGATATTTCTTTAGTGCTCTAACCTTTCTTGGGTCAAGTTTCACTCCCTGATCCATTAAAATATGTCCTAAGTATGCAACCTCCAGTCATAGTAATGACCATTTCTGTGGTTGCAGTCTCAACTTATGTTCTCTCAGACCCTCAAATACCACCTCCAAATTTTCCAATGTTCTTCTAACATCAAACTGAAAACGATAACATCATCCAGATTCGTCATAGCTTTCTTCTCCTCCAAAACCATGAAAATGCTATTCATCGCCCACTGAAATGAGCTTGGTGCATCAGTTAGCCCCAAAGGTAAATGGGTAAAATGATAATGACCATGCCATCTTCTCCCTGTCTGCCTCCACCACTTTAATCTGATGATAGCCCTTGGCTAAATCCAACGTTGAAAAGTATCGTGCATTCCCTAAGCAATCCAATATATCTGTGATCAATGGTAGGGGAAAGGTACTGTTGATTGCCATCTCGTTAAACTTCCTATAATCTATGACAATTCTGTATCTTTTCTGACCATCTGCTTCCTTGGAATTAATAATAATGGTGAGTTCCAAGTGCTTCTGCTTTCTCAACTATGTCATCTTGTATCAATTGCTCAATTTCCTTCCTCAGATCCTCCTTTTGGCTCTCAAGTATTCTGTATTGTCACTCATTTATTTTCTTCCCTACCGCTTCGGGCTTTATCCATATTTTGTGCTTTACTGTTTCTCTATATGGCAGTATATTTCCCTCCAAATGGAAGATGGCATGATATGCTGCACACAGCTTGCTTCTCCGGCTCTGCCAATTATGCTATGCTCAATCCTTCCAAAATTCTTTTAATTCTCTCTCGCGTATGCACATTTTACTTCTCTGCAACTATGCTTATCTTTCTCTCTTCGTTCTGTTCGCTATACGTATCTACCTCAACCTTCAAATTAGTCAATGTGACTTCTTTCTCTGTGATATTTAATACTGTCAAAATACATTTTCCCTGTCACACCGCTACAAGTGTCTCCAGGACTAGTACACCTGTTGCCAGTTCCTGCTTTGTCACAATAGCTTCTGAACTTTCTGGCTCTCCTTTCACTTCTAACTCAATCACTTTCTCTTGTTGTGCTCCTATGTCAATACTACGTGTCTCTTCTGACCTCTTGACTCTTTTTTTGTCATTGCCTAGCTTCCATTACGGTCTCACTCCTCATTTTAATACACTGAAGAGCGAAGGAAACTGGTACAGCTGCCTAATATTGTGTAGGTCCCCCACGAGCATGCAGAAGTGGCACAACATGACGTGACATGAACTCGAATAATGTCTCAAGTAGTGCTGGAGGAAAATGATACCATGGGTCCTGTAGGGCTCTCCATAAATCCGTAGGAGTATGAGGGATGGGGGGGGGGGGAGATCTCTTCCGAATGACACGTATATGCTCAATAATGTTCATGCCTGGGGAGGTTTGGAGGTGTTTAAACTCAGGCACTGGAGACACTCTGTCGCGATTCTGGACGTGTGGGGTGTTGCATTGTCCTGCTGGAATTGCCCAAGTCTGTCGGAATTCACAATGGACATGAACAGATGTAGGCGATCAGGCGATCAGTACATATGTGTCACCTGTCAGAGTCGTATCTAGACATATCGGGGGTCCCATGTACTTGCAATTGCACACTCCCCACACCATGACAGAGCCTCCACCAGCTTGAACAGTCCCCTGCTGACATGCAGGATCCATGAATTCATGAGACTGTCTCCATACCCATACACATTAATCCACTTGATACAATTGGAAACGAGACTTGTCAGCCCAGGTAACATATTTCCAATCATCAACAGTCCAACGTCGGTGTTGACAGGCCCAGGCAAGGCATAAACCTTTGTGTCGTGCACTCAGCAAGGGTACATGAGTGGGCCTTCAGCACCGAAAGCCCATATCATTGATGTTTCGTTGAATGGTTCGCATGCTGCCACTTGTTGATGGCCCAGCATAGAAATCCACAGCATTTTGCAGAAGGTTTGCACTTCTGTCAAGTTGCATGATTTTCTTCAGTCGTCGTTGGTCCCATTCTTGCAGGTTCTTTTTCCGGCTGCATCAATGTGGGAGATTTGATGTTTTACCGGATTCCCAATATTCATGGTGCACTTGTGAAATGCTTGTATGGGAAAATCCCAACCTCACCTCTACCTTGGTGAAACTGTGTCCCATCTCTCATTCGCCAACTATAACACTACGTTCAAACTTACTTAAATCGTGATACCAGCCATTGTAGCAGCACTAACAGCTCTAATGCCTGTGCCAGACACCTGTTGTCATATATAGGTGTTGCTGACCGCAGTGCCGTACTCTGAGTGTTTACATATCTCTGTGTTTGCATACGGATGCCTATACCAGTTTGTTTGGCTCTTCAGTGTAGTATAACTCAGTATCCGTACCACCACCTTTCCGTAGTCTATCATGGCCTTCCATTCCTTTAGACAATCTCATCCCATTATTCCGTCATAAAGCATATTTACACCTGTAGGGCAATTTGCATTTTGTGTCACATTGCCAGCTCTCTGCCTTACCTTAAAGTAACCATTATTGCACCTTTTGTGAATAAGAGTTTTCCTGTGATTCCTATAATCTGCACTCCTCTCATTATTTACTTTCTCTGGGCTTCTCTTACACACTCCGACCTGAGAAGAGACACCTGAGCTGACATGTCCACTTACAACTTAATTGGACTATATTTACTTTCTTCACACTCCAATTCAATGTAGTCATTTTGATTATCACTAATGCAGTCACATTTTTCTAGCTCCCATCTCTGAGCATTATCAGATTGCTGGGTTTCACTCTGCTCTAGTTTTCTGAATCTTTCACTCTCTTCCATGCTTCTCGCACCTGTTCTATCCATGGACACGCATTGCAATCCTGCGAGTGATGCCCCATCTCCAACATAACCCTGTAGGCGTTCCATGGTCCCTTATGGTTTGAGAAATTACATCTTTCACAAGGTACAGGATTCTTCAGATTTACATCTCCTCTGCAGTTGCCCTTATGCTCATTCTCATTTATAGAACCAAGCCTTCCTGACCCTTTCTTCCACTGTTTCATCTCCCTAATTGGTTCTCTACATTCCCCTTCAAGCCGTCTATCCTCTGTTTACCTGCTCGTGCAGTGAACTCTCACATGTTTAGGCCCCTCTGACACTGTCTTGCTTCATGACAGCTGCATTTACAAAGCTGATATCCTACTTTCATTGTGGTTGCAATATCATATATAACTGTTGCTCTTCCACTCTGGCACGCTTTGTGGCCAATTCTTCTGCACAATTGACAAGGTACTGCAATTCTTCCATTGGCATTCCAGGATTTGCTTCTTCCTTTATTTTTTCTGTGTGCTACTTGCAGTCATTCCCCAGCTGATATCATTTTTCCTTGACCAACATAATTACTGTTTCTTTTCCAAGCGCGATCTCCATGATTTTGGTCAAAAGCAAGTCTGTTCCTCGTGCTCTCAATACTGCATTAATCTTCTCATCCACTGAGCCTTTCACAAACACTGCACAACTCTGATTATTATCTAACGTCAAATCTCTTGTTAGCTTCACTTTGAGATATCTGGAATATACATTCCAAAAAATAAAATAATATTAATGTGTGTATACAGATCTCCAGATGGGGACAGTAACATATTCCTTAACATGTTTGAGAAAGCACTAAAAACATTACCATTAGTAAATAGAAATGTAATTATATGCGGTGATTTTAACATAGATTTTTCTAAGGATTCAAAGTTGACAAATGATACTTTGAGTCTTGTATCCTCATTCAATCTTAAAAATCTGATAGAAACACCTACACGCATTACAAAAAATTCTTCAACAACAATTGACCAAATTTTTCTAAATAATACTAATTACAGACATAATGTGATGAATTTTGACACAGGTTATTCTGACCATTTAGCACAAGTTTTAACATTAAAATTAGAATCTAACATTAACACACATACAAATATAAAATCACGTAGCTTTAGGGATCAACAGATCAACCAATTCAATAATTTCCTAAGAAATGAAACATGGCAAGAAGTATATAATTGCACAGATACAAATGAGAAATATAACTTACTTATAAGAACATTTTTGTATTATTTTGAAATATGCTTCCCTCTAAGAACACGAAAGCAAAATGTAGGCCTAATAAACAATGCAAAGGGCTGGATTACCTCTGGTATTTTAGTATCAATAGAAAAGAAACAGTTGTTACATGCAACTTCTAAGACACAGGAAACAACTCCAGAATTTGATAAATATTTCAAAAAATACAAACAGGTTCTTAACAAGGTAATAAGACAAGCAAAGAAACTAGAAAATGATAGATATATTTCCTCAGCTACCAATAAAATGAAAGCCATGTGGAAGGTAGTGAAGAATGAAGTAGGAGCAAGACAGGTAGATAACCGTAATATTCAGCTTGAAGAGAATAAAAAAATAATATCTGATCCTATAGAGATTTCTAACACCTTTAATACACATTTTTCAAACATTGCCGAAGATTTGATTACTAAAAATTTTGGCAAGTCCAACATCAACACTCAAACTAATGCCAATCATGATAATAGCAAAACCCTTTTTATTCAGCCAACAAATGAAGAGGAAGTATTAAAAGTTATTGGGGAGTTGAAACCTAAATTTTCATCGGGAATTGATGATGTCCCAGATTTTCTATTAAAAAAATGTGCTGAGTTTATAGCTTGTCCTCTCTCTCATATATGCAATAGCTCATTCTCTAGTGGAATATTTCCAGATAGGCTTAAAACAGCAAGAGTAAAACCCCTTTTTAAAAAAGGGGAAAAAAATAAGGTGTCGAACTACCGTCCAATGTCAGTCCTCTCATGTTTCTCTAAAATCCTAGAAAAACTATTTCACAAAAGACTAGTTAACTTCTTAGAAAATAATAATGTATTTTCAGATTCTCAACATGGGTTCAGAAAGAATAAATCAACCGAAACTGCCCTTTTTTCATTTTACACAGAAATACTACAAACTCTTGATGCGAAAGGACACATATCAGGAATATGCTTGGACTTGTCGAAGGCATTTGATGTAATTGATCATAATATCTTGCTTTCAAAGTTAGATCACCTGGGAGTTAGAGGAGTAGCTAACAATTGGATAAAGTCATACCTGCATGATAGAAAACAGATTGTTGAATGTAGCTTTAAGACTGACAACAGTGTAAACTATGTTCACTCAGATTGCAAAACCATAAAATATGGAGTACCACAAGGATCAATACTTGGTCCTGTCCTATTTTTAATATATATAAATGATCTGGAAACAACAAATAACTGCCAAAAATATATTAAATTTGCAGATGACACCACCATTTTAATGAAAGAATGTACCAAAGAACAATTATTAAAAAATATTGAATACACTTCTAAAAACATTGCAAACTGGTTTTCACAAAATAAGCTAATAATAAATACTGAAAAAACAAATGCCATACACTTCAGGACAAAAAATAATTTAGATATACAGTTACCTACAGTAAAACTTAGTGGTAAACTTCTTAAAAATGTAGAGAATATAAAATTTCTAGGTATTCATATACAAGAGAATTTAAAATGGAACACACACATTGAACACCTTTGTAAAAAACTAAATACTATCTGCTATATGATGAGAATCTTAGTTGGTTGCATATCTAATGAAACCATTAGGCATATTTATTTTGCATATGTACACTCATTACTAAGGTATGGAATCATTTTCTGGGGGAACTCCCCACCTAGTATCAAATGCTTCAAAATCCAGAAAAAAATTATCAGAATTATTGAAGGAGTACGAAGTAGAACCTCATGTAGACATTTATTTAGAAAGTTACAAATTCTACCACTGCCCTGTTTATATATACTGGAAACTATAAAATTCATTAAAAAAAATATAGAAGCTTCTGGGTATAAACTACAAACAAACAGTGACATACACTTGTATAATACTAGACAGACACTAGACTTTCATATACAACAAACAAATACTACCTTCTGTCAGAAAGGGCCACTTCATATGGGAATCAGATTGTTTAATAAACTACCACAGAGGATCAAGTCTGTAAGAGAAAATACTAAATTCATAGCATCAGTGAAGGAGTACTTGCTCGACCACTGCTTCTACTGTATTGATGAGTATTTTCGAACCAAATGTTAGTTTTAAACATTGGTGATGTCATTAGTATCATTTAAATTTGTAAAGAATTAATTGTATAATTGTAACTGTAATTCTTTTTGTCTATATCATATCTGTATAGTATGTTATCTCATAGTATATAATAGAATGTTTGTTATATGTTTGTTTGTCTGTCTGTGTACAGACCAGTTTTGACTTGCCCTATATCATTTGTACTTCGTACTATGTATGATGCTAAGGGGCCAATAAATACAAATACAAATACAGATACAAATCTCTCTTCGTGTCTTCCCAAAACTCATGTACAATTCCGTCCAGCCTGCTAGCCTATTCTGCTACCGATTCTTCACTTCGCTGCCGATTTGCAAACATGCTGATGGCATAGTGATCAACAGTGTGTTTAGGGCAATAATTTTCTACTGATATAGCTTGTATATCTTTCCAATCCTTGACTTTCTCCTGTACTAAAATATGCCATCTTTCCTGGCCTCTGATATGTGTCTTGACAAATTTAAACAAAATATCATGCTCTTCATCACCGATAATACTGAATGCTGTATCGCAATTATCGAGAAACTCATCTAATGCTCATTTCTTGACACAAAATGAATTAAAAATTAATTTTGAAGCTTCTGCTAAGCTAACTCTCAGTTTCTGTGTTTTTACTCTGTCATCACCTTTTGCGGTGCCACTGTTTCTTGCACTGTTAGGCCGTACTGCTATGTTTGATTACTCACTTTTCTGCTGAGCTCCTGTAGTGATGACATAGACCTTTCGCTGCTGTCCTCAGTTCTGCAACTGTTGTGATGTGTTGTGCTGAATTTGCTCACCAATACCTCTTACTGGTGTGTTAACTGCTTCACCAATTCCTGTAATGCTGTTATAATGATAAGGTATTTTCTGCCTTATTATTATTATTATTTTCCCTACGTTAATCTCATTAGTTGCAAACTCACTGGAGCATTTTTCTACCCTCATGCCCAATACTTTATCATGGTGGCTGACGCCACACCTCGACTGTATTTATAATATTCACATTTATTTACAATTAATACATTATAATCCTTCAATCCATCAATTGATTCCCTATGTCCTTTATTATGACCAGGTCATAGTTGCGACTAATATCAGAGTTCTCTATTCTTACAGCTGCCATAATGTTCAACAGTCCCATTCTAACATTGCAAAAGTGGATTTTTCCCACCTGTTATAATGATGGTTCTGGCGTAGACTGCATAAGCTGCATCCATCACTGCGGATTCCCTCTGCCAGCTGCTCGTTTCAAAATCTGCCAAAACTACTCTACCAAATTGAGCCCAATCGACCTGATAGATCCTTCTCTCCTCTGTGCATGCTGGTTTTGTTCACCATTTCCCCCACTCCATTGTACCTGGTCGGGCAGCTTTCTGTCCAACTGTGGCCTCAATGGATGTGCTCATCTTTTGCTAAATGACATATTTCTGCTAACTTGATGACCTACTTGGCTGGGCATTGGCTTCTATGCCGCAACATACCGATGTGTGCAATTGTTTATCTTTGTTGTTGCAACTGACCTGGCTACTGGTAGTATTGTATGAAATCATAACTGCATTCCTATAATTTACTAAATTAGGATATTATAGTGGGACTGGCATTGTCACCTGGTTTGTATATTGCCCAATTTGTAACCATAAACAATCCCACCAACTATGAATATAATGGCTATTACCAGTTGGCATATTATAATACTCAAAATTACCTGATTCTTAACGAGACTTAGCTCTGGGAATATGATTTTTCTTCTGTTTAAGAACACTGTCAAATAAGCATTGGGTACTCAACACTGAATAAAACATTAATATTGTAATCACAAGTTCTTCTTTAGTCAGCTAAAAATGTTCTGCCCAACATAGCCACAAGTTACTTAATTAGTCATATTAATTCGATACAACTTGCTCAACTTGTCTCTTTTATACATCTGATTGCTATATGCACTTTCGACATTTAGAGTCACCACTTTCCGCTACTAACAAAAATATCATTTAACAAACTAATAGATAGATAGATAGATATGTTCACTTTGATCCCATGTGAGAATAATCTCGGGGATGTGGAACAGTACATACACTTATTAGTAATGTCAATATTACTATATAATTGATAAGATTATATATTGACACGAAGTTAGTTACGACCCATTAGTATAACCAATATTTCCTGCAATCAACAAATACAATCCCGAGTTAGTTAATACTTATTATGTGGAACAGTGTATAAACTTGTTACCAGCATCTAACAACCAGTTATTTTCTTACCAACCAGTTACCACAACTCATAAGCAGTCAATTACTTAAAAACCTGTTAGTATCATAATTTTTTACAGCAGTTTTTGAGTGCATGTTATCCCATGTTATTTACTGTATATGAGTGAAATTTTGTAAACAGTGTAATTACTTCATTTGTCAAAAGTTTCAACAGAAAGAAAAACCATATATCATTTTAGTAATTGTGGACAACTTTGTCACCTTCCCCTTCCATACACCATATATACTATTTTATCAGTCATTCTTAGTTACCAAATTCCAAGAAGAAAATTCTTTCTCAGAGTAAAATGGATTCTGAAGAAGAAACTCTTTCAATTAGGACTTAAAGTAGTTGGGTTTTTGTAGATAACATTTAATTTCTGTTGGTAAGACATTGAATAAGGAAGGTCCAGTAAATGTTAACCCTTTCTGTACAATTGACAGTCATTTGTAATCCTTGTGAATATTATATTTATTCCTAGTATTGTGGCTATGTATGTCAGCATTAAGATTGAAGTGTTCAGGATTTTCCACTACAAATGATAGAACAGAGTATATATACTGTGCTGTCATTGTTAGTACACCCAGGTTTTTAAATATATTTCTGCACGATGTCTGTGGGCTTGCTCCACAAATAATTCTTATAGCACGTTTTTGCAATTTAAATACCCTCTGTGCTTGTGACGAGTTTCCCCATAATGAGATGCCATAAGTGAGCAGGGAATGAAAATATGCAAAATTTACTAACTTTCTGGTTTCTATATTAGGTATTCTAGATATGACCCTAAGTGAAAATGTTGCAGAATTCAGTTTTTTAAGAAGTTGTTGAATATGCTGTTTCAAGTTCAATTTGTTATCTATACATACACCCAGGAATTTTGTCAAATTACTTTCATTGATTGCTTTTCCTTCTGATATCACATTATAGCTGTCCTTTGTTTTATTTTTGTAACAAACTGAAGTAACTGTGTCTTTTCTACATTAAGTATTAGTTTGTTGGCATTAAACCACCTGTTAATTTTTTTTATAGCATCATGTGTTTTCGAGGTTTTGTGCTGATGGGTTTTTCAATGATATGCTGGTATCATCTGCAAAGAGCACCATGTGTTCATTATCACCTAGTATATGTGGGAGATCATTTATATAGATTAAGAACAGCAGAGGGCCAAGAATTGAGCCCTGAGGCACACCACATTTAACTATACCCCATTCTGAGTTTATAACATTTCCTGTATTAGCATCTTTCAGTGATACACATTGCTTTCTATTTTCCAGGTAAGATTTAACCAAAGTCCTGACTTACCACTAACTCCATAGTGGTCTAATTTACCTAGTGTAATCTCATGATCAACACAGTCAAAAGCCTCTAGCAAGATCACAGAATATACCTAGGGAATTTAATTTTTTATGCATTGATTCCAGTATGTTGTTTACAAAAGCAAAATTGCTGAATCTATTGAAACGCCTTGTCTAAAACCAAACTGTACTTTACTGAGTAGGTCATTCTTTTGTAGATGTGCATACACCCTTCTGTACATTGCTTTTTCAAAGATTTTTGAAAATGCTGGTAGAAGTGAAATGGGTCTGTAATTCTCAATTTTTGAGGTATCACCCTTTTTTAAAGCGGTTTGATTATTGACTTCTTGAGTGAGTCAGGGAAGATACCTTCTTCAAAAGAACTATTACAAATATGACTAATAACTCTACTAATGCTGGTGTTACATTGTTTCACTACATGGGTTGAAACCTCATCATAACCAAATGACTTTTTATTTTTGAGGGATTTAATAATTTTTTCAATTTCATTTTGACTGGTGGGAAATAGAGACATAGGTGCTGTTTTTGGTGACAAGGATTTAAGTATTGCTATAGCATCCATATTCCCATATATTTTCCTTTTATTTTTTCAGCAACTGTTAAGAAGTAGTTATTGAAAGCACTTCCTACATAAGAGGGGTCATTTACAAGTTTATCATTAACTTATAGATATAGGTTTATGTTCAAGGGATGATACAGTTGTTTCTCTTTTAATAATGTTCCAAACACTTTTTATCTTATTATCTGAACTACTAATCTCATCGTTTATGGCCAAACGTTTAGCTTCTTTTATTACTTTGGTTAAAATTCTACAGTAAGTTTTGTAATGTTGTCTGAGAAGCATATTATCAGTATTCCTAACTTTTACATATAATTCCCTTTTATGTCTGCAAGATGTTTTAATACCAACTGTAACCCAATTTTTGTTTACTCGTTTTTGACCAATTGGAGCTAGTTTTGTAGGGAGACACCTTTCGTAAATTTCCAAAAACCTTTGGTGAAAGTAATTGAATTTATTGTTTACCCCTTTTAATTTATAAACAGTGCTCCAGTCCTCATTGAGAAGTTCATCATTTAATGTTTTTATTGAATTGTTCTTTAATGGCCTAACTCTGACAAATCCTTTCTTTTTGTTATTTTCATTTCCCACAACATCCAAAGTAATTATTTGAGCATTATGGTCTGACAAACCATTTTCCATTGGAATTGTTCCAGTATTTCTAATTTATTGTGCTCTACAAAAATGTTATCAATAATGGTACTACTATCTTTTTGTGTTCTAGTTGGGAAATTTACAGTTTGATAGAGATTGAATGATCTAAGCATTCCTAGAAGATAATCTGTCTGGTTACATTCTACAGCAAAATTTATGTTGAAGTCTCCACAGAGGATAATTTCCCTTTAGTTCGTGATAAATTTATTAGAACCGCTTCAAGTTTATTACAAAATTTACTGAAGTCTCCTGTGGGAGCCCTATAAACTGTCAGCACTATAAGATATTTGTTTTCTAATTCTAACTGTATTGCACAACATTCAAAATCTTGTTCTATACAGTATTTACTTACATCTAACGATTTTGTCTCAGTATTTTCTCTTACATATATTGCTGCACCACCCATTCTCATCTCTGACCTGCAATAACATGAAGCTAATCTATATCCAATAAAGGGAGGAAAACATATTTCGAATTCTTTAGATATGTTCTGTCAACATTTATTTTATTATTTCTTTATTTATTTATCAATCTTGTTCCATGGATCCCTGCTGAGGAAGTACCTCTGGGATGTGAAACATGTCATTGTTGATACATATACACATAATATGAGTCATATCATAGTAAATATATATATATACATATTTTACAAATACAAGAAATAATAAAACATACATTTTTGCAACTGAGTTTTGCAAACGTCATAATGAGTACAATTAATTATTTTCTTCAAATTCTTGAATGGAGTAGAAGGAGTTGCCAATAAGATAATCTCTAAGTTTTTGTTTGAATACATCTTTATTATCTGAAAGCTGTTTTATACGATTAGGTAGTTTATTAAACAGATGTATCCCAGAATAATTAACTCCTCTTTGTACTAATGACAGAGATGTTTGTGTTTTATGCAAGTTATTTCTGTTTCTTGTATTGAAACTGTGTACCTGTGAATTAGGTGTAAACAGGTTAAAATTTTCTATGACAAAGCTCATGAGAGAATATATATACTGAGAATACATTGTAAGAATATTGAGTTTCTTAAAGAGTTGTCTGCAAGAAGTTCTTGGTTTTACCCTACACAGAAACCTAATAGCTCTTTTCTGTGCTATGAAAACTTTTTTACTTTGTGAAGAGTTTCCCCAAAAAATTATGCCATATGACATTACTGAATGAAAATATGAGGAGTACACCTGTTTCATTAATTCTAGATCTGCTGTTAGAGAAAGTGTTCGTATTGCGAAGGTGGCACTACTTAACTTTGCCAGTAGTGTAGTGATATGATCATGCCAACAGAGTTTCTGATCTATTTTAATACCAAGAAATTTTATACTCTCTGTTTCTAAGATTGTGTTGTTTTTATAGTTTATACATATATCTGGCTGTGCATAGTTTTTTGTTTTAAACCTAATATAATGTGTTTTTTCAAAATTTAATTTTAATGAATTTGCCTTAAACCAATTTGCTACTACTCTAAGTACTTCATTTACATTAAATTCTATAGTACTGTTTGGTGTTTTACGCACAGTCAGGTTAGTGTCATCTGCAAATAAAACACTCTTAACTTTGTCGGATAAATTTCCAGGAAGGTCATTGATGTATAACAGAAAGAGGAGGGGACCTAAGACAGAGCCTTGTGGAATTCCATGTTTTATTTTCTCCCAGTCTGATGAAGCATCTTTACTTATTTTAGAATCAAAAATTGAAACTTTTTGCATTCGGCTTTCAATGTATGATTTAAACCATTTACCTGCGGTCCCAAAAATACCATAGTATTCCATTTTTTTCAAAAGTAATTCATGATTTACACAGTCAAATGCTTTTGCAAGATCACAAAATATTCCTACAGGATTCATTTTATTATTCAGTTCCTCAAATGTGTTATTTAAAAATGAATATATAGCCATTTCTATGGATGATCCTTTTTTGAACCCAAATTGTGAATTAGTTAGGATATTATAGTGTGTAACATGTTTTATTACTCTACTATACATGACTTTTTCAAAAACCTTTGAGAATGTTGAAAGTAATGAAATGGGACGATAGTTGTCTACACATGTTACTTCTCCTTTTTTAAATAATGGTTTTACAACAGCATATTTTAGTCTATCGGGAAAAACACCTTGTATTAAGGATTCATTACAAATGTGAGCAAGTACATGACTGATACAGTCTGAACATCTTTTCAGTAATTTACTTGAAATATTGTCATAGCTGGAAGAATTTTTAGGTTTTAATTGTTTAATGAGTTTATTTATTTCTGAGACTGTTACTGGTGGCAATTTCATCTCCACAAAGCTATTTGGGAAAGCAGTCTCAAGAAGCCTTAGAGCACTATGTGGGGATTGCTTTTCTATGCCTAATTTATCTACTACTGACGTAAAATGTTTGTTAAATATTTCACAAACTTCCCCTACTTCGCTATACACATATCCATTTTGTTCTATTTTTATGTCTTTAGAGTGATTTACAGTTTTTCCTGTTTCAGTCTTTATTATATTCCATATTGTTCTCATTTTATTGTCTGAATTTTCTATTTTCGCCGATATGTACTGTTCTTGGCCTTCCTTATTACATTTCTTAGTATTTTAGAATAAAGTTTATAGTGAACTTTCAGCGCATAGTTATCTGATTCTCTCATTTTTAAATAAAGGTCCCTCTTTGTTTTACTAGAGATTCTAATACCCTTTGTTATCCATCCCATGCCCAGTTCATTGTTTGGAGTGTTGAGAATTTTCCTTTTTTTGAAACTACCTTCAAAAAGTGTTAGAAATATATTCAGAAAGGAATCAAATTTCGCATTAACACCCTGCGCATTATATACTTCTAACCAGTTTTCATTGTTTAAGGTATCTATGAAGTGTTTTATATTATTTTCACTAATATTTCTTCTATAAACCCAGCTTTTCTTTATCTGTTTAACAGTGTTCCTGGACTCGATACATAATAGCTGGGCATCATGATCTGAGATACCATTTATTACTGGATGTATGCTGTAATTACTGCACTGAGAAATATCCATAAAAAAATTATCAATTGCAGTCCTGCTATTATTTTGTATTCTCGTAGGAAAATTTACAAGTGCTGTTAAGTTAAAAGACAACATCAAGGCTTCCATATCTAATCTATCATTGCTGTGATTCAGAAAGTCAACATTGAAATCTCCACATAATACTATTTGTTTGCTATTTGTAAAACTTAGTAGCAAAGACTCTAAATGAGATAAAAACAGTCTGAAATTACCTGAGGGGGCCCTGTAAATTGCTATCACTATCAGCTCTTCCTTATCATATTCTAGTTTAGTAACACAACATTCAAAGTGTTGTTCTATACAATACTTACTTACAACTACACTACTGCATTCAATATTATTTTTAACAAAAATGGCAACTCCCCCTTTCTCCATTTTACATCTGCAGAAATGAGAGCTTAATTTATAATTTGGGATGGACAGCTGAGATATTCCTGTATCAGACAAATGATGCTCAGATATACACAAAACGTCTACATTAAAATTTCTGGAATTATAAAGACTTTTACAGAATCAAAAAGTGTTGTTTTATATTGAAATTGTGTCTTAACAAAATTTTATGTTTACCAAGATGGATAATTTGCTATTGCAATTGTTTAGTAAGTTTACATTTTTATTCTCACTCTTTCAGGTTGGTTTATGGTCTATATTATCTATTTAGTGGTTCTGCGGCTTCATCCGTCACGTATATGGCTTTAAGCTGGGGTATTGGTTCTGCATTATGCCCGTTCCCATTTCCCAAAGTGACTAACTAAAATTGACGAATTATAAGGTAGATTACATGTTTCTGCTGAACATTTTTTTTTTTTTTTTTTTTTTTTTTTTTTTTTTTTTGCATATGTTTATAAGAAAAGGCAATATGTTATTGATCGGAGTGAAAACAGCAGAGGTTAGGAAATACCATAAGCAGCAGTTTGCATATTTTGATAACATGAGTTCTACAGTTACAGGTTGTGTGTAATGCCTTAGTGTGAAAACACATCAATTATAAAACACAAACAGGTTGTATTTATTTTCAAAAAGAAAAAGACGGAATGGAAAGTATGCATGAAATGTGTCTAAAACGTGTGATGTGACCCGGCTTATTTGTCAAAGAAATATTAAATATATTTTTGTGAAGGCACTTTGATTTAAGTTTTTACTTAATATTTTATTATTTTAATAAATTATGTACATCAGTATTTTAATCTGTGATAAATTATTTTTCAATCAAAAATAAATTGACTTGAAAAGTTAAGCTAATCATCACTTCTTTGTAAATTTTTACAAATTTTTACTCATACAGTTGCCGAATGATATGGAAAAATTATATGGAGTATCATGCAATGAAGGAATACATTGAGAAAACTGTATGTTGGGGACGACTTGAGCAATAGTGTATTGGAAAATGAAGGCGATGTCGACATGGATGACTTAGAGATCCTGTTTTGAGGACAGAATTTAATAAAGCTCTGAATGACTTGAAAGCAAATAGGCAAGTTGGAATTGATGAGATCCCTGCAGAACTTCTTAAATCTCTAGGAGAGGAAGGACTTGAAAGATTATTCAAGCTGATATCAAAAAGTTATGAAACAGGAGAAATTCCAACTGATTTTAATAAAAATATCATCTTCACACTTCCAAAGAAAGCACAAAACTGACAAAGTGAGAATTATCGCACAATTAGTCTAACATCACATGCTTCAAAAATTACTGACCAGAATAATATACAGAAGGATGGAAAGGGAGTAGAAGAGATAGTAGGTGAAGATCAGTTTGGGTTTAGGAAAAATCGCGGTACAAGGGAAGCAATTCTGTCTTTAAGATTAATACTTGAAGGGCGGATCAAGAAAAACAAAGATACTTTTATGGCATTTTTGATTTAGAAAAGCTTTCGATAATGTTAGGTGGGACAAGATGTTCAAAATTCTAAAGCAGTCAGTCTAAAGTATCGAGATAGAAGAATCCTCTATAAACTATATAAGAATCAAGTGGCTGTGATAAAAGTAGAGAATCACGAGAGACATGCATCAGTTAAAAGGGTGTGAGACAAGGTTGTAGTCTATCCCGTTAATATTCAACTTGTATGTAGAAGAAGCAATGAAGAAAGTCAAAGAAAAATTTCATGTGGCATAAGTTTTCAGGGAGAAAAAATCAGTATGCTACGATTAGCGACGACATTGTTTATTAGCAGAGAGGGCTGAGGATATTGAGAAGTTATTGAATGGCATGAACAAAATACTGAAGGAAGATTTTGGACTGAATATAAATCAAAGTAAAACAAAAGTAATGAAATTGTAGCAGAAATGACACCAATACTAGCAGATTAAATATAAAAATAGGATCTGATGCAATGGGAGAAGTGAGTGAGTTCTGTTACTTGGGAAGCAAAATTACAACCGATGGCCGAAGCAGGAATGATGTTAAAAGCAGAATAGCACTAGTAAAAAGAGCCTTCATGAAAAAGAGAAACTTTAGTTTCAAATATTGATCTAGGAATTAGACAGAACTTCTTAAAACTCTGTGTGGAGCACAGCACTTTACGGTAGCGAAACATGGACTTTAGGAATACCGGAAAGAAAGAAACTTGAAGCATTTGAAATGTGGTGCTACAGAAGAATGCTGAAATTAGGTGGACAGACAAAGTAAGAAATGAACGAGTTTTGGAAATGATGGGTGAGGAAAGAAGTTTATGGAAGAAGCTTACAGGAGAAGAGAGACAGGCTGGTAGGTCATATTTTGAGACATGCTGGATTGGTTAATTTGTTAGTGGAGGGAACAGTGGAAGGTAAGAACTGTAGAGGAAGACAGAGATTAGAATATGAAGCAGGTAATTGAGGACGTAGGTTGTAGGGGGTATGTAGAAATGAAGAGGTTAGCACAGGATAGGAAGGGATGGAGGATTGCATCAAACCAGTCTAAAGACTGACGACAGCAAAAAAAAAAAAAATCATGCAATGGGCTGAGTGTCACAAATATACATAAACAGAATTGTATTCCAACAGAATCTGAGTATCACCCAGACAGAAGAAATGATCATTTAGCTATACAAAGTGACCACATGTGCTCAAAAAATTAAGAATGATGCCAGTGACCTTTATTTTAAAACTTCTTACATATACTGCATCGAATTCCGAAAAAACAGTTATCCATAAATTGTACAGTAGTTTACTAATTTTTTTTCTTTCAAAATACAACAACAAAAAAATATCCTTTTGAAACATGTAAAACTACTGATACAAAAAGGAAAAACTTTATACTTTTAAATTCACAATGTTACCGTAAGAAATATAATGGAGAATGAATGTATCAGATCTTCTAACCTACCATGTTATGTTAATGAGAACTGAAGAATTTCTTAAATAGTAATTACATTAACTCCTAACATCTACACAAGTTTTGCACACTGTAATTATGTTAAAAATAAACTTAAAAAAGTTAGTGAAATATTGGAAAATACAACTTGCATCAAGATACAGACGCCCTGCACCATAATCACAATTTATGGATTTGTATAAAATAAAATGCTTCATTAACACTCTCACTCCTAAAATAAGTTACATTCTAATGTTTATCATAATATGAATAATGTGATACTTATACCTATGTGGATGTTTCGATGTTCTGAAATTCTGCTGAACAGAAATCATTATTTGATTCAAATTTTTTTTGGGTATATGGAGCCATTTCAAATGTAACTTGTTTAATTTGATTGGTAACCAGATCTAAAACTTTAAATACATGGAACACAGTTTGTCAGCAGATGAACAAAACTGGTGCTTACTAAGGTGTGACATTACACGCACTAATTGGCATTTCACATTACACGAATAACAGCTGTGTTTTCATTTTATTAAAAATATGACTTTTTCTATTTCTATTATTATTACTCCATCATCACTAAAATTTGCCTGGAGCGATCTGGGAAAACCATGGAAAATCCATATCAGGATGGAGGGAGCAGTTTATCGAGATCTACTTCTATTGCTCCTATAGCATTCTAAGTTTCTCACTCGATAAGTCCTTCCTATTTCATTCCATAATCACTCTTGGAAAAAATGTGTAAACAAATGAATGCTTCTGGCTCTGATTTCTCTTAGTTTCTCGGCGATTCCTAGATATGATTGTTTCTGGTAGTGATAGTGTATGCTGCGTAATCCTGAATAGGTCAGTTGTGAGTTTTTCAAATTAGTTAGGGAGCATCCATAAACTATGTAACTCGATTTTGGCATCCTGTGAACCCCCTTCCCCCCACATACCCCAATGTGGCTTTTGTCTCTACCCCCCCCCCCCCTGCCCTGTGTAGCAAGTAACTTTTTTCCCTATAATTTCAGACATTTTGTACCGTTTTCTTGTTGGAGTATCATAAATTACATATGGGATAATTAAATGACAGAAGTAAATATTTACATGCTGTTGGTGTTCTGTACCTCATTTTAACTGTAACAAATAATATGAATGAAAAGCTATGTGGCCTGGCCGGAGACCCTTCCCCACACATAGCCCTGCATAGCTTTTCA
Source organism: Vandiemenella viatica (assembly GCA_031002005.1). Classification (NCBI taxonomy): domain Eukaryota; kingdom Metazoa; phylum Arthropoda; class Insecta; order Orthoptera; family Morabidae; genus Vandiemenella; species Vandiemenella viatica. The sequence goes on along the minus strand of JARYHS010008953.1, from coordinate 870 downwards.
GTCAACTCTTCCCCCATCAAGTCTGAGCCACGTAGTTTATGAATGCTCCCTTACCAAGTGTGATGGGTGAGTGTTAATGCTCTGGCCTCACATTTGGGTGGTCACGGTTGTGAATGCCCATCTGGGTTTCCAGAATTGGGTTTTTCGCCGTTTCCCCAAATCACTCCAGGCGAATGCTGTGATGCTTCCTCCAAAAGGACCATGGCTAAATTCCTTCCCATTTCTAGTCCCCAATCCTTCCCACCTGTAATGAGTTCGATGTTGACAAGCTGTAAAAACCATAAGCAAAAAGAATTTCAACTAGCTTCTGCTGAGAGCAACACCTTAAGTGTTCCACACCTTTCCAACCAAACACGCACTTACGCTTTCCCTCAGCTATATATACCTGTCGTGAAGCGGATGGTTCTTCACCAGACCTTCTCCAGTTCTTCCTTTTAACGGGGGCCCCATACAGAAACAACAGTATTCTAAGTGAGGATGCTTTGAGGTGGCTTTGTATTCACCGTTTAACTATTTTAAATTACAACCCAGAAATTGGAACATTTGATTTTATTTCCTAATTACTTTCTCTTATCCAACAAATAAAGTTGATTTTCAGTATCTTTACAACTTACTCTGCCATTGCCAGAAAATTGATAGTTTTCTTTTTAGTTAAAAGTACCCAATTGTTAAAAGGTAGGAAGCAGAATCAAAGTGGGTATTGCAATATCAAAGGAGGAGATAGCTGTGAGAACAGGTGTGGCACAAGTAGCATATTGGTATCAATACTGTTCATTATTCAAATGAAAGACTGATTGTGGTGGGTGAGAATGCCAGTTTGAATCCCTGTTTGGGCACCCTGATTGGGGAATTCCATGGTTTCTAAATCAT
>JARYHS010008952.1:0-25001 GCA_031002005.1 Vandiemenella viatica | reverse complement strand
CTGTTGGAACAGCATGTTCCCTTGCCGGTCTAGGAATGGTAGAACGATGGGTTCGATGACGGTTTGAATGTACCGTGCACTGTTCAGTGTCCCCTCGACGATCACCAGAGGTGTACGGCCAGTGTAGGAGATCGCTCCCCACACATGATGCCGGGTGTTGGCCCTGTGTGCCTCGGTCGTATGCAGTCCTGATTGTGGCGATCATCTGCACGGCGCCAAACACGCATACGACCATCATTGGCACCAAGGCAGAAGCGACTCTCATCACTGAAGACGGACACGCTCCATTCGTCCCTCCATACACGCCTGTCGAGACACCACTGGAGGCGGGCTGCACGATGTTGGGGCGTGAGCGGAAGACGACCTAACGGTGCGCGGGACCGTAGCCCAGCTTCATGGAGACGGTTGCGAATGGTCCTCTCTGATACCCCAGGACCAACAGTGTCCCTAATTTGCCGGGAAGTGGCGGTGCGTTCCCCTGCGGCACTGCGTAGGATGCGACGGTCTTGGCGTGCGTCCGTGCGTCCGTGCGTCGCTGCTGTCCGGACCCAGGTCGACGGGCACGTGCACCTTCCGCCGACCACTGGCGACAACATCGATGTACTGTGGAGACCTCGCGCCCCACATGTTGAGCAATTCGGCGGTACGTCCACCCGGCCTCCCGCATGCCCACTATACGCCCTCGCTCAAAGTCCGTCAACTGCACATACGGTTCACGTACACGCTGTCGCGGCATGCTACCAGTGTTAAAGACTGAGATGGAGCTCCGTATGCCACGGCAAACTGGCTGACACTGTCTGCGGCGGTGCCCAACCGCTGCGCAGCTAGCGCCCTTCGACGGCCAACACTGCTGTTCCTGGTGTATCCGCTGTGCCGTGTGTTTGATCATTGCTTGTACAGCCCTCTCGTAGTGTCCGGAGCAAGTATGGTGGGTCTTACACACCGGCGTCAATGTGTTCTTATTTCAATTTCCAGGAGTGTAACATTTTCAAGGGAATCTCCGCCCCCCCACCCCCCTCCAATAACTGCCTGACTACCCACCCGGGCCGAACACGAAACGCCGCCCCTGGCAAGAAGTGTACGATAATTACGGATCGTGGCATGTAAGGCACCTAATACGAGTAGAACTGTCCAGTCACATCTGCCAAACTACTAAACTGCGCAAAAAAGGGTTAAATGTGGGGAAGAATATCATACTAATCCTAACCTTAAAAATCCAAAAATATGTCCGTGTGCCTAAACACTCAGGAGCTACTTACCTGTCGGTAATAAAAAAATCCCAGTATACTTAGAATTGAAGTGAAGTGTTGTAAAACAAAATGAATGTGGAGAAAAGAGAGACAAAAATAGTAACCATAACTGTAGCTGTATCAAATAGGGAATCATTTCCCTCTGCCAACTGCCAAAAAATAGTCCTGAACACACAATTTCTTGTCGTAATGGAAAGGGTGTAAGAATATTTTATTGGAAATAATGCCATTCCAGTAACAAACAGGCCGAAAATTTCATGTTTTGTTAAGTAATGAGTATTTAACCGCCGTGGAAATCAGATCACAATGCTGTAGACAGTGGTGTAGCTAGGTCCACAAGGGCCCTGGTGCAAAAAAAATATTTTGGGCCCTCAGGCAAGATAGGTGACCTTTTTATTGATTTGTGTTGCTGGTAGGGGCCCCCTGAGGTATGCTTGGGGGCCCCCTGAGCGTAGGGGGCCCTGGTGCACTGCACCGCCTAGCCACATAGTAGCTACACCCCTGGCTGTAGAGCATATAAAGTAACTGTGTTCAGAAACTATGTGAAAAAGACAGTTTATGAACACTCTGCTTCTGCCATTCTGAACAAACTTTCTTTACTTATTCCAGTTATTTACTTACTAATGTTTGTCCTACGATAGTAATCTGGTTGTAAATTTTCAGTGACAATGGTTGTTTAATTTGCTATAATGCTATTAATTAGGTTATGCAATTTCCTTCTATATTTTTGCTTCATGTTTTTATTTTCCTTGATGACTGTGCATAATCATTATAGTCCACCTACAGAATTAATGGTTGACATGGCGCAAAATTAGAGAAATAATACCAATAATAAATTATCTATAACAGGTGAAGTTGGTACTATTGTAAAATAATTATTTTCAATAATTGTGCCATTTGAAAAAAAAAAAAATACAAAAGAAACATTCATAAAAATAATTTTCAGGGACGTCCACAGCCGATGTGATTTTGATGCAGCTAGAAAGCCGAGTAGCTTACGTATGTTATTCCCTAGTGCAATTAGGTAAGAATCAATAATGCGTCATACATATAAGCAGTGTGTAGGTTCGAAACGTTTAAAAAGATAATATTTTAAAACTATAAAAATAGACTTGAACTGAGAACATCATATTCCCAAGCCCAGAATGTTAACTACAGGACCAAGCTCCTCGCGCCGCCGCGCTACTCGTTAGTATGTAAACAACGCTACCAGTGAAGACTCTCCCCTTCAATCTGTCTTGAAAGCACACTTTTCCAAAATAATCTCATTATTATTGTTTCTGTATTTTCGTAGTACTAAAAATTCTGCATCCTCCAACAAGGTCATCTGCTGGTTGGTGCACATACCACATTATGAGTACAATATTATCGGAAGGAATTAGATAAACCAGTATCTAAATAATTATCGTTCCACTTTTACACTAATCAATTGGAGTAAAATGTAGTACAGAACCTCTTTTTTTATCTCACTTTAATGCAGTCCCATTAATTACAACTTTTCCAATGGGTTTCACGATCTGAATTTAGGAAACGTATTACTAACCCGCTAGTAAGAATCGTCAGTGGGAGGAGCCAAAAACTGTACATTTGGTGATATTGTGATTTGTGTGCTCCGCCCACGAAACACCCCGTGGCGTATTACCATAGGCGGATTGTGAGGGCCTCCGTTCCTTGCGGTGCCCTGTAGCGAGAGTACTCACGCTCTCGCCCACTGTTCGGTGTTAGCTAGTCGTGGCATACAGCTTATGAGAACAACAACAACATTAATGCAGTTACTGTCCGCCACACTTTGACCTTACACTGCTTATATTCATGTGTTTTCTTGCTTGTTTCTATCAGAAGTACTAGTTATGGTTCCCATAATGTCGTCGTAATTATCAAACTACTTTGTGTAAAATTAGAAGGTTAAAAACCATTCTATCCCAAATATAAATGTTAAGATGGTACATTTCTGAGAGAAAATTAGTGATTGTTGCTTTAATACGTCCGTTTCACGGGTTGAAACATCACAAATGATTTAAATGAAAACTTTCTCTATATAAGCTAGACTATCCTCACGACGATAACCGATGACCACGTCTCTCTCTCACATATACTGTATATATTCCGTGCAAGAACAATAACTCGAAAACGCTTCAATAAATTGCATCAAAGCGAGGCATTTCGGGTGCTGTTCTTGCACGGAATACCTCTGTTGCAATAATTTACTCTTTGTGAATTCTAACATTGCGCCTCATGTGCAATCCACAAAACATATTGCAATAAAACCCGAATAAAGCCCTTATTACACTGAATAAAGTCCTAGAGGCATCACAGGTCCCAGCATAATTTTGTGGCAGTGCTCGAAAAGTGCTACCTCATGTCTACTTTGACAAATGGATTGGTAGGGGAGGAACAATTCCATGGCCTCACTCCTTTGGATTTTTATCTGTGGTGCTACTGAAAACATTTGGTGTGTGTAATAGACATTCTGAACAAAAAGACGCTGTATTAACGTGTAATTGTATATGGTTGGTCTGTTTACCTGGCGACCATTACATTGTGTTCCGTTGACACCCGCACATCGGCCACACCATTTGCGATGGCGCTAAGAGCATCAGGACTGGGCCAATGAGGAGTGGGGTCTATCAGATGAGAGTAAATTCAGTCTGGATTTACCCATATTGGCGAGAAATCGGAACACGCAATGCACATAATGAAATTGTCGCACAAGATCGTTTTGGTGGTCAAAGTGTTACAGTGTGGGGAGTATAATGTTGATGGTTATCTTTGAACACTGTACATTCACCAGTCAACGTTATTGCGACTCTGTACTGCTTTCCCAGTGTGTCTTTTCAGGGACACATTCGGCTCTGACTTATGGGTAACAATGCGCGACTGGATCGAACAGCTTGGATGGAGGTCTTGGAATTAGAGGATATACAGCGAATGGACTGGCCTTCCCGTTTCTCCGACTTAAATCTCACCGAGCACGTGTGGCATGCATTGGGAAGATGTATTACAGCTTTTTCACATGCGATAACGACAAAGTTGGTGGAGGAATGGAACGCCCTATAACAAGAACTTCTTACTAACCTTGTGGCTAGGATAGGAACACGATTCAGAACATGAATTGCTTTCTGTAGTGTTCACACAATCTTTTCAGGACTATACGCCTCCTAACGTGCAGGGCACCTTCATGAGTCAATGTGACTTCAGTGTAATTTATTGTGTCTGTATAAAAGTACCATTTCTGTTTGTCTAATCACTTACTTCTTTCAGTTGCCTACTGTAGCGTACTGTAGCGGTGTTATCTATATATGGTTCAAGTTTTTTCGATCTATGTTAGTTAACAGTGACACAGTATGCGAATGTTACTTTCGTCCTTAAGTTTTGCACACCAGTGTATATTGTGGTATGACTATATTTTGAAATTGATTTAGTAATGAAGTAATAAGTTCGATGTAACGATAAGGGCAGGACGGAGTTATTCGCTTGATGACTAGGCAAGAGGTGAGTTGACCTGGATGGACGGGTGCCGGCAAACTCTTATGAGGAGAGAACAAAAGCATTATTTCCTACCCAACCTGCGGCAGAATGACTGCAGCGGTTACTTGAGGGTAGGAGGGAAGACACCTCACTCTACCTGGTAGCAACTGAATGCCAGATAAACAACTTGGCCCCGGGTGGCCAACTGAGTTTCTGTGCTCGGACCATAGGGAATCTTGACCTACGTGACGGAATGAAAAGTAACGCAGATTTAGGCAAAAACGGCGAGAGCTCTTAACAGTGTGGCTATTCGCAGATTCGTGATGCTATCAAGATACGCCAGCAGTCACTTCCTGATCGCCGTACCGAAAACGTCGTTCTAAAGCGAATCAGCGAGTTAATATTATTTACAGTTGAGTGCACTACATTAAGTTGGTCGGACAATATACGATCCATGGGGTAAGAAATCTCTACAGGAACCAAGAGTAACTTAACTTTCACGAACAGTTCAATAATTACAAATTAAACTTCACAAATAACATTATCTCCACCAAGTTTGGAGGAGATTATGGCCAAGGGGGCCAAATCGGCCTTCGAGTTAATAGTGCAGTTAGTGAGAACGGAATAGGCTCCAACGCAGGAGAGGTAGTCGGTGATGCACTGAACACAGTGCTAAACTAACACAAGTCAACAAAAGTGTTACCATCACTAAAAGAAGAAATGCCTCTACAAAAACAGTCGCATAAACGCTTGCTCCAAAACATCGAAGACACAACAGACGACTGCTCAGAAAAACGTCCAAGGGTGGAAGCTGACAGAAACCAACACCAGCAGCCCAACACAACAGTACCTATAACATGAAGCAGGCCTATGCCAGTACCGACTGCGGTAAGTGATCAACGAACAAGCGCTGGCCCAGCTGTAAAAATAACTAATAGATGTGAATGGTACAATGGAGATTCGTATGCCATTTTCGTAGAAAGCAAAGTGAGCGACTACACCCTTTGTCATTTGGCGAGTTGATCCACCAAAAATGTGAAATAGTTGCCAAAAACATAGTGAACATTACTAAGTCAGGTAGAAACCTTATTAGAATTGAGACAATTTCCGGACCTAGAGTTAACGCTCTCGCTCAGAGTAATATTTTCCCTATGCATAACATGGAAACTTACATCCCCATTTTCTTAACAACCCGCCAAGGCATTGTAAGAAATGTAGATAATTCACTAACCGAAGAGGATATAATGGAACTGATAAGATGTGAAATCCAAGTAGTGTGAATAAGACGATTCACTAAAAATGCAAGTGATACCGGCAGAAACCAGAGAACACCCATTCCAGTTTATGCAATTATGTTCAAATAATAGTATACACTGTCGGAGTCAATCTAGATGTGGTTATCGCTCTGGAAATCACCCTCTCAAAGATTGGAAAAATTCGGAACCCCCTTCTTGTGTTCACTGTGACGGACCCCATCTCCCTACCGATCGCACCTGCTCCAATACCAAAAACAACAACAAATAAATAGAAAAAGAGCTTATAAGGGAGTATCTTATCAGGAGGTGATGGTAAACATTGAACAGGTTATCGTACACTAAGATTGTGGCCGAACATTGGATACAGGATAGAGAGAAAACACTTTATAACCAAGTAACTAACCCTTCTACGATCAGAGCTACAAACCAAGTTATAATAGCTCCAACCACAGCCCAGGACACCCCGAGCCCGCCACCAACGGTCAAAAGATACAAATTTAACCGTAACAACAAAGAAGATCTCCACTCCGCCATCAGAAACCAACGAGCAGAATACACAGCTCAGATAAAGATCCTAACTGGACACCCGGAAATATAATTCAGGTTCCCCAAGAACGCCACCACCTCAACCGGTACGCTCAATTACTAACAACCCTCATAGCCAAAACGCCTCAACGGCGAATGAATATCTTGTAGAAAAGATACAAAACTTGGTAATGGTGATATTACAAATGGCACTCTCCAGCAATGTACCGCACATTAGAGGCTTATTGCTAAAACATTAAAGGGCCTTCCTCAGTGCTCCCCAACAACTCAGGAACAACAGATAACATAATATCAACCTCAGCCTAGAAGAATTCAACCTGACAACTGAAATAACAGGAGGCCCTCAACATAATAACAAGTAAATAAAGCAGTAATAACAACAATAGAAAGAAGAATAACAATACCATGGTATCCCAACATCTCAGCATCTTACAATAGAATGAAAGATCAGTATGGGCGAATAGAGAGAGCCTAATTCCAGCACTCACTCAATACAACATTGATATAGCCATATTATCAGAAAAGTGGTTCGAACCAAACAATGAGGTCACCTTCAAATAGTACAAGATGTACAGAAATGATAGACTGGACGGAAAAGGAGGTGTAGCGATAATGGTATATCAGAACATTCCTCACGAGCTATGGCTGTCACTATAACTACGCGAGGGGATAGAAAATTAAGGGCATGGAAGAAGACAAAAATCTGGTAATAGTAAATGACGGAAACCCAAAAATAGTTCGCTCACCAGAAAGCCTCGATTCGGCAGTGGTCTTATCTCTCTACTTCCCCAATCTGGCTATAACAGCTACATAAAGAGTACTACAAGATTCATTAGGATTGTACCACTATTTGATATTCTTAAATATTGGATTCCACTTACCAAAGAAACTCCAGCTCATCAGATGGAACATCAATAGAGCCGATTGGTCCCAATACAGGAGACTAATTGAGGAAAATTCCAGACACATCAGAGATCAAGCCACGGAAATTGAGGTCTATAAAAATCGACAAAAGCGATTTCAGAGGCAGCAGACAAAACTATTCAACGAAAAGATTACAAAATGCCATGAAAATCTGCCCACCAATATGGTGGAGCTCAAAGACTAATCAATCTTAGCTTAAATAGAAAGAACCCCGATCTTCAACATTATTTATCCTACTTACAAATCAACACACGAACAAAAAGAATGCTCGGAACAAAAAATGCCAAAGTAGATCCAATACTGCGAAACTTTGGGGAAGGATTCGAATATCTCCTCTATTTGGTCGACAGTGAGAAAGCTAAAGAATAATATATCCAACAACGGTGCCCCTGAAATCGTCACAGCAATCCTAGGAGACATCGCAGACAAAATCGCTCCTCCCACAGTCCAGAAGAAGGACTCCAATTTCGTTCTACCCCTGCAGGAAGCATCGAATCGTCAACTATGCACGCCATTTACCATGATAGAACTAAAAAAAGCTTAAAACGATCCTCGGACTCTGCCCCTGGAATAGACGGAATCCATTACGCTATGCTGACAAATATGCCTCAATCGGGCTTGCAGATACTCCTAAACACCTTCAAAATCATTTGGATGAAAGAACCTATCACGGCGGAATAGAGAATCCAGGTAATCATTCCAGTATTAAAACGAGAGAAAGTCCCCACCAACCTCCTACAGACCGATTTCGCTAATGTCATGTGTAGGAAAAATCCTACAACGACTCATTAAAACAGACTAGAACGGTGGATGGAATCGAACACCCTATTCCCAACTCACAATCTGGACTTCGTAAGGGGAAAAGTACTCTAGACAACCTAGCAACCTTGACGTCTGACGTTTACCTAGAATTCTGCAATAAGTAATTTGTGGGAACGGTCTTCTTAGACATCCAATCGGCTTACGAAAATGTCAGAATCCTCGGATTGATGCACAAGGATGGAGGCTATAGGGACATCAAAGAAACTAGAGAGAGGTCTTTACTCCTTCTTAGCCAAGAGGACAATCTATGTCAATTCAAAGAGGAAACAGGTAGGGCCGCCTACTGTGAATCAAGGATTACCCCGAAAACCGATTCTCAGCCCACTCCTGTTTTTACCAATACAAGTGCTATAATCCACTCCATCCCTATGTAGTTAATCTCACACCAATTTGCAGACTATGTTGTTATACATGCCAACGAAGAGACACGGCCGGAAGTCCATAGCCTATTGAGCAAGGCAATCACATCGCTCATCAAATGGCTACACATCAATCGATTCGATCTATCTCCAGAAAAATCATCGGTTGTCTTGTTATCAAAAAGAAAAATCCTCTACCACTAGGACAGTATCAAACAGGCTAATATAAACTGCCACTAAAGAAACAGCGATGATTCCTGGGAATGTTATTGGACAGGCGCCTTAACTGGACCCTACATATAGATAGACTAGCTGATAGCGAAGTCGAACTCCCGATTAAATATAATAAGAATGTTTTCGGGAACTTGGTGGGGCTCCCACCCAAAAACGCTCCTAATACTTTGCTGATCACTAATTAGATCGCTATTGGAATACGGCTGCATGCTATACCAATATGCTAGAAAAGACGCCCTCAAAAAGCTAAATAGACTTCAAGTAGCTTGCCTAAGAGCGTGTCTCGCAGCAATGCACTCAACAGCAACGAACGCCTTATATTGGAAGCTGGAGAACCTTCAGTCCATATACGATGATTATTTCTTGAGGAAAAATTCTTAGTGGAGAAATTTTCTTCAAACCCATCCACTCCACCATCGACCCAAGTGGATGCAAGCATTAGTGCACGAAGGAAAGAGACAACTTAAACTCCCGCTACTTAACACTTACAAACTTTGGTCTAAATATAAAGTAGCTTGTAATCCCTTGTTGGATGCTTGAAGTAATTTACTTCTTAATCTTTACCAATAGTCAACATGTCAACATGCATCTCAGGATTATGTTATAATGAGTTGAAGTAATGAAATATAAACAAAGAAAGCACAGCTCAAATATTACATTTATTGATCTTTCAATCAGATTATGGAATTGATCAATCTATTGGTTAACTAATATAATATAAAACTTGGAAAATATAAGCAACTGAATAGGGTATATGTTTCGGGCTAAACCATTGTGAACATCCGATGAATGGAACGCAAAATTACCGCGTTCGGTGATTATTGCAGTGATGGTCGCGGGCGGTGCGTACTCCTCGAGCTCCAATCTTGGTCTCCACAAGCTCTCCAATCCGATATGTCCACGCCGAACAGTCTTCCGTCTGGCTCCAGAGTGCCTGGTGCGTTCATCCTAGCGACCACTCTCTGGTTCGCCGACCTTGAGACGGCCAGCTCAGCTGTAACCCCAGCACATGCCCTCTAGTATCGAGGGTCAGTACCACTCACTTCGCTTGTTGTCCTTCCTTGACGTTAGAACCAACGCAAAGCACACACATCTCTTCGGCTCTCGTGACCGGCAGGAAAACACGGGCATTGACATCTGTGTTCTGGCATGGTCGGCAACACGGCTGTCTCCAGCCGCGATGCAAGTCGCCAGATCTCGTCCCCGCATAGGAACAAAAATTGTATTTTGAAGGCATAAATGTCTGTAGAAGAACAAAAACTGCGGGCGGCCGAAGAAAGCGTAACCTCTGCAAAGTTGGTGTGAAAACGCACCATGCTGGCCATTTCTGTGTGGACACTACAAGCTTCATAAGATATTCACCCCATCTTGCCAGAACCATACGAACTCCGATTGGAAGAAACCCACATTCACTTTTTAGAAGAAGACTTAAACCCCATCTTAAATCAGAACCTAAATATACTCTTTGCGGAGGTGGGGGAAAACATAATTAGAATATACATAGACGACCTAAAAACATACGAGAAAGATAGAGTAGGAGCAGCTTACTTCTTTCCAAACACAGGTCACTCGGCGCAATTCTCGCTACATGAGGAAACATCGATCTTTACAGTGGAAGCGAAAGCTGTACTGGAGGCGGTCAAGTACAGCCAAACGATCCACGCGGAACAAATCGTCATACTAACGAACTCCATGAGTGTCTTAAAATGCCTACACAACAACACGTGGAATTATCACCTTCCAAGGAAAATCTTAGAAATTATAAAACAAATAAAATGCGGTAGAGAACGGGGAATCACTACCTACCTGGTATGGGTTCCAGTCGATAGAGTTATAAAATACAATGAACGTGTGGATACTTCAGAAAAACAAGCCAGCCTCAAAGGATTTGACGATGAGAGGAACCTCCCGGCTTCAGACATATTTCACGCAATTAAAAAACGAGCTAAAGAAAAATGGCAAAAAAATAGAGCACTTCCCTATCCACCAAAACTTTGCACTATGGGATCATCCAACCAACCATCTCGACCAAACCGTGGTTTTATAAATGGGTCACAAGTAGAAGTCTAACAACAGTGATCTCAGACTGCGTTTTAACCGTGGAATACTGCCAGTCACCTTTTTTTTCTAGGCCTGAGGGAATCTCCCCTCTGCGATTGTTTAGATCGAGTTATAGGAGACGCCAATCACACCATATTTTCGTGTAGAAAATTTAAACGGTTCCTGTATACTATGATCAAGGAGACAGTCAACACTGGAATCCCTCTCCCCACTAACCTAATCTTACTCTTAGCAAGTGATAACTAGACCTCGGATTTTTAGGTTCTAAAAATCTTATTTTAGGTGCCTAAAATCGGTTCAATTCCAATGCAAAATAGGTTCTAGAAATGTAAAAAATGGTCATCAAAATTGTGGTTATGTTTATGAAATTTCATTAGTAAAAATTCTTTAATTTGTAAAGTTACATCTGGAAGTGTAACTTAGAAGAATATTTTTGAATTTAATTCATTTTAGCTGGCTGGGATTATCTATACTCAATAAAACTCTTAATGTGCATTTGACACGTATTTCCAATTGATAGAGAAATAAATTTGAAATATACATCTGTTGGATATTTATTTACTGATACAATAGTCCGTATGTTTATATGTACGGATTTTTATTACATATTTCTGTTTTTATTGTATGTATCTTATATTTATTCTATTATTCATGAATAGATAGCTAAATTTAAAATTCTGATAGTTGTGTCAACTTCCTCACATCGTAAATTCCACAATTTGCGGATTGTTAAACTATTGAGCAAATGAAATCAAGCATTTATTTTGAACAACCAAATCGCACCATCTACGTATTTAATATGCACTATTAGCGGTTTAGATTGTTTGGCAATCTAGTACTGTCAGTGTGAAATGTTAAACTGAAGACTTCAAAAAGTTTTATGTTATACACAAATTCTAACCTACCTAAGGTACAATGGACCCGATGATGGCGGCAGTACAAGTCGCCGAAAGCTTGTCCTTAGAAAACATTATCCGGCGGCAAACCTGTGAAGAATTTGTGTCAAAGATACGCCGGGAAAGCCTTGTTTCTCATATTAAGTTTTATGTTGATATAACTGCACATTCTTTTAATAGTATCAAGTTAAATTTTCGAACAGGTGTCTGTATAACTCAGTTCGTAAATCTCCTTCTCGTGTCTGCGGCCCGGGCGATCGGGGTTTGATCCCAGGTGAATCCGTCGACGAAGCTGATCGTCCAAGCCCACTCAGCCTGCTATCTAATGAGTACCGTGGAGAAGGTAAAGAATGGCTGGAGAGTGGCGCTTACCCCACCACATCCTTTCTAGAACCAATGGTTGTAATGGGAATGTGGATCTACACTTTCGCGAATTTTGAGGGAAGTTGTAGAAGCCATATAACCCTGTTACCTTTATCTTTTAAAAGTTTAGAACTAGTTGCCTCACATAGGCACAATAATAGAGCTACCAGACGTTAGGGAAATTTCGGGCAAGCCTTACTAATTTAAATTTCTGTCTGGTGCCCAGAAGCGATATTCGGTTTTGCGATACTGTAGAAGGATGCCTGTTCCATTTTTCATTAAAAACTTAATAAACCTATATAGACGGCAATTACGTTATTATTGTTAGTTTAATAGTGAAAACTGTTTGCCACATCGTTACTGGTTAGTGGTTACTCACACACGCCGCAGTATATAACGTTTCTATTCGTTGAGAAATTAATTAAAGACACTTTAGAGATCGGAACCTATTACAGGGTTGCCAACTCAAAACCTTTTTTGCCCCAAAAGCTTAAGTCAAAAATCTCTAAAATCGACAAAATTAAGAGGTAAAACCCCTAAAAAATAAATGCTATATTTTGTTTAGTAATTTTCGTTATTTATAAATTACGCAATATTTTGAACATTATTTCGTTTTGTTCTGATGGTACAGAGTTTTTGAGACCATGCATTTTAACATTACACTCTTAACATTTTAGTAGGAGGATTAAATGTTATGCAACATCCACCATTTCGTCGCAATATGAATCGGACCATTATCATACGTTGTAGCATTTCAATACATAACCCAATTACGTAAATTATTTTTTAACAATATTATAGATAGAAAATGTGCGGTTGAAATTGGAACCGTGATTAATACTAGGCCAAACTCTGAAATGTTTTCGAAACGTTAAAACCAGCTGCGTCACAATCGTCTGAATAAAAATCAGCTTAGGTGGATGTATTCCACCATGTTTCATTACACAACAGACTCGTACTCGATGTCATTTTTGTTGCCAAAATTATGAGCACGTTGTCTGTTGGGATTGACTTGTGACAGACAAACTTTGGGTGCAAATCAGCAATCATTTTTAATATTGTTAATCAACAAATGGTATGTTGACACACAACAGTACAGATTATTTAATCCAGAAATTTGTAAACAACAACGGCAACATTGTTGCACGTTGCTCCAATAACTACGTCTTTACCGTAGGTAACCAAAAGAAGTCTACGTCTATGGGAAACACTAAACACTGAGACTATGGTGAATTTTTTAAAATAAAAATTACGAATCAGACCATAGATATTACACCTTGAGATCAGAAAAAAATTAGCCATAGAGTAGTCTGAATTCTTAGTACAAGGTACTATACTTGATGCTATTTTAATACTCAACGAAATCAACAAATAAATCAAAATGCATCTAAAATACCCCTAAAAATTCCCCTAAAATTATAAAGTTCCTAAAAAAGTCCCATCCCGCGTGGACACCCCCCAAATTTCAGGGGAAAACCCCCAACTTGGCACCCATGTGGTCATACTGGTGCTTTACGTGAACACAGCTCACTACAATATCAAAGAGGGACCGAATGACAATGACTCCATACACGTTCACTTCAATTGTTGGAAATAAACAATTAACAAATATTTGTTTGGCTTTTGTTGACATTCGAAAGAAAAATATGTAAAATAGACAAAAATAGGTCCTAACGACAATTTAGGCATTTTTAGACACTATAAAATCACGAATAACTGCCATAAATACCCATAAATCGTAGATATATATGTAATTTTCATGTATTTCAATTAGGAACAAAACAGGTTTTTACCTAAGACCCTAGATCTAGTGATAACAGTGTGGTGTACAACAGCCTTACCAGATTCCTAAAAACCGGTAAACAAAATGTCAACCACACAAGGAGGGCCAAACACTTCTGATCACCGGGTAGAGTGTTATTGCTACGGTCTAATAAGTGAATAAAGCTTTCATCAGATAAACATAATCTCTAATAAAACAAGAACTTAGCATCACTAACACCAGGTCGGTATTGCCTACCGAGTCCTACAGGAAGATATCAGCAAACACAAAAGGAATTGTAACAATTGCTGCAACGATGCGGTTTCATACTTGAAAGATTGTAATGATTACTAGATAACCTTGATTGAAAATTGTAATCAATAATCAAAACTGTATAGCATAAGCATAACGATAAATAGTACAAACAAGATTGTAATTAGCATGGTCAAACCGGTAAATAATTAATCATAAATAATCATGTAACAAGTGAAGGCTGTATGGTTCCATAACCGAATGTCAATAAAATAAATAAAATAAAAAATATACGCCAGATTATAGTTGCGGCAAGCACTCGACCGAACACAAGGTAGAAAGTCAATTTAAGAAACAAAACAACACCCGACTCTCCACTGAAAACACCGAGATATTCCGATTGACCAAGCCATTCACGTCAAGACAGCAATGAATGATTCTTGGGATGTTTGACAGCAAAAAATGCCTTTGCCTATAGCAACACTGTTTAAAAATCAGTTACCTTTATTTTTTATTTTTTATTTTATGCGAATAGACCTATACAGATCACGCAAAACGTAGTCATTTTCTGTCTGAGTTTCTTTTGCCATTCCAGTATTCACGCATCCGTTTACTGAAGGCAAGTTTTCTCTCTTCTGTCCATGTTGTGCCGGTCTACTTGGCTTTGATTTCTGGCATGACTGCTCATTCTTGTATTTTTTGTCTGAAGATTTTACGATCTAGGATTTCCGAACTCTTGATTTTAGCTTTTTGCAGGTCTAGTCTTACTTGATCGAACCAACTGTTTGGCATTTTTAATGGTTGCATGAGTTTGAATATCTGCTTAGTTAATCTGTGATCTGGCATCCTGCAGATGTGACCGTAGAATTTTAGTCTACGTTTTCTGATGTCGTTGGCTATGTTTGAGTGGGACTCTACTGTTTTGTTTGACTTTAGTCTGTAGCTTTCTTCAGTTTTGGTTGGTCCAATAATTTTCCTGATTATTCTTTTTGGATGTTCTCGATATCCCCGTTACAGTGAGTGTTTCTGTGGCGTATAAAGCGTTGGGTTTAACAACTGTATTGTAGTGTCTAATTTTTGATGGAATTCTTATGTTCTTTTTGTTGTATATGTTGCAGGTCTGTCCGAAAGCCTTTTTCATTTTGTTGAATCTGTTTTGTTGTGCCTTCTTTTCGAGTCCTATTGGACTGATAATTTCGCCTAAGTATTTAAACTCGGTGACTCTGTTGATTTTTACATATTTTGTGTCCAGTGCTTTACGTTCTTGTGCCTGATTGATCTGTATTTTAGGATGGTTTTTAGGTTGAAGATTTGCTCTGCGCACGATCTGTTAGGTCTGAAGCTTGCTTGGTATTCGCCAATTTTTTGTTCGATTTGTTCTTGTACTCTTTTGCGGAGACAAGCAGAGAGAATTTTGTAGGGGACTGATAGTAGAGATATTCCTCTGTAGTTGTTCACACTGGTGCGGTCACCTTTTTTGTGAAAGGGAAGTATGAGAGAGCACTTACAGTCTTTCGGGATTTCGTTTGTCTCCCAACAATGTCCGATGATTTTGGTTAGTTCTTGTAGTGAACTCTGGCCTAGATTTTTCAGGAATTCCGCCACTATGCCATCTTCTCCTGATGCCTTCCCATTTTCGAGTTTCTGAATATGCTCCCTGATTTCTTCTTGTGTTGGTGCTGGTGAATCTGGATTGAGTTCTCCTGATTGTTCTGAGACCCCTTCGGCTGGTTCTGGGCAATTTAGAAGTTGCTCAAAGTAGGTAGCGAGGAGTTCACAGTTTTCTCTGTTGTTTAGAGCCAATTTTTCATTTTCATTTTTAAAGCAAAGACTCTGTAAGGAGAAGCCCTTAATTTTGTTTGCAAATGTTCTATAATAGTCTCTAGAATTATAATTTCTGAAGTTTTCTTCAATTGAATCAAGTTGTTTCTTGAGGTATTGTCTTCTGGTTTTTCTGAAGGTTTTTGTGGCTGTTCTTCTCTTTTCATCGAGTTCTGTTTGGTTTTCTGGTGATTTGTGAGCGCTATACTTCTTGTATGCAATTTTCCTGTACTCTATTACTTGGTTGCATTCTTCGTTCCACCATGGGTGTTTGTATTTCTTTTTTAATGGAATTTTTTCTTTAGCCGATGAGGTGATTTTGTCTTTGAATTCTATCCAATTATTTGCTGGTATTTCCTCCCACGTCGTGGTGATTTCTGATGACTGTAGTTTTGTAAGATCGAATTTGGGTAGTGGTGTTATTTTTTTGAAGCAATTTCGAGGTGTCATTCTAATCTTGACTCTTGTGAGGTAGTGGTCAGAGTCGATGTTAGCCCCTTTTCTGACTTCAACATTGTGAATTTCTTTCTTGAAGTTTCCTGATATGGCTACATGGTCGATTTGGAATTCTCCGATTGAATTTACTGGTGATCTCCAGATCCTTTTCTTGCTTGGTTTCTGACGAAGTGATGTAGACATGATTCTGATATTATTCTGCTGGCATAACTCTACTAGTCTGATTCCATTCCTATTGGTAAATCTGTGGGCCGGGAATTTTCCTATTTTTTCTTGGTATTCTTTCTCTCTTGCGTTGAAATTATATATAAATTTATTACATGTACAACCTATCTGGAAAGGTGCAAAGCCTAATTCGACCAGGAGACTGCGGGGGAAGGGACGCTGCCGAAAGAAACTTCAAAAATATTATTTTTGTATTGATTTGATTTTTATATATAATTCAAAATATTATAATAACGCTTTTTTATAGTTTTAAAACTTCTAGAAATAGATAAATGCGGGCAAGTGCGATTAGAGCATCGTACAGTTAGGGTTCTGTATTATTTCTTATGGCTTTATGTCTCGTCAACGCCGAGATCATTAGAGGGGAGAAAGAAACGCGTAGGAATTCGGCCATGGCCTTTTGAAGTCACCATATCGGCATTCGCCTGAAGTGATTTCGTGAAACCATGAAAAACCGAAATCTGGATCGCAGGACGGGGATTCGAACCCGCTTCCTCCCGAATGCGAGGCCATAGCGTTACCGCTCACCTACCACGCTCGTTTCTGTATTTCAACGACTTCTCATGTGGTAGCTCAGACGGCAGTCGTTTGGCATATATTCAGTGGATTCCGCTTCACAGGTCTTCAGCACCATACAACGTTGCCGCTAGTACAGTCGTTCATTTCCAATCACATTTATTATAATTGGGATGAAACACACTCTGAACTAAGGGTATTTTCGAAAGTTAGTATTAATATGCGACAACTGTAAAATAAAAACATTTGTCTATTTTTCTCGAAACTTGTAAACAATGTTAGACATTAGAATTTTCCGATACTTTGTAAGTATAATACTTTTGTTTATAGTCCAGGTTTATTCAAATAAAAGGTAAATATATTACAGGTTATTGTTATTTTCAGAATATTAAGGCTAAACAAAGCCGCTATATAAACTGATTAACTTCGCCAATGAATGCCGGAAGCAACGGATTAGTTATAATGTCGGCAGGAAGCCGCAGCAACAAAGAGAAATAAAAAAAAAATATCAGTTTAGCATGGATCTATGTGAAGAAATGCTTGCAAGTAATATTCCTCTTCACAAACTTACAAATACTGTCTTCGAAGATTTTCTGCGTAAATATTGCTTGAATCAAAATATACCAAATGAATCAACATTTCCTAAAAATTACATACCAATAATTTACCTACATGTTCTGGAAGAAATACCCAATGAACTCAAGGATAGCATTTTTTGGATTTCAGCTGACGAAACTACCGACAGTTGTGGTCGTTACATTGCTAATTTAATTATCGGTGCATTAAAACTAAAGCCTTGTTCTTTCTTTTTGATGGCCAGAAGAGAAATTGAAAAGGCAAATTATTCTACGATCGCCAGATTTGTGAATGAGACTATTGAAAAAATATTTCTTGACTCTTCTGCAGATGAAAGAGTGTTTATATTTCTCTCATATGCTGCTCCCTTTATGATCAAGGCAGCAAACGTCCTCCAAGTATTTTATCCCACCTTGGGTCATGTGACTTGCGTTGCTCACGGAGTATATCGACTCGCTGAAGAAGTATGATCCACTTTTGGGAATGTAAATAAACTGATTTCATTAACGAAGAAAGTGTTTCTTAAGGCACCTGCTGAGTATAATGCCTATAAAGTAAAACTGCCAGGTGTGCCTTTACCTCCAGAACCAGTGGTAATTCGATGGAAAACGTGGATTGAAGCTGTACTGTTTTACAATGAACATTTCAAGGCAATTAAAGATGTAGTAAACGATTTCGATAGTGTAGAGGCTATAGCAATTTGCCAGTCCAAGGAAGCATTATTACAGTTAAAAAAAAAAGGACATAGGTGTGATTTTCACTCATTTTCCTCACATACCTGCAAGTATTAAAAACTGGAAACTCAAGGTTTGGCGTTGTCTGAATCTATTTAGCTGATGAATAAAAAATAAAATCCGCCAAATGAACTACGCATTGCCAGAGGTATTCCCGTGTTAACTTAAAGAACAGTTTGAAAACTTTTTGAACAATAACCCTTGGACTTTGGACCTTACTACCGATAATTTGGAACAGTACCTGATTGTTTACGTTTACCAAAGTAACAAAATTTTAAATAATTGTTAATTGCTGAATGTATCAATATGTAATTCAACTATTTACTAAGTATGCTGATTTTGAAATAAAAAACTAAATATTACTATTCTGTATTATTTAATGTTGCATATTTTGACACTTTTCATGCATATTTTAAGAATTTTTCATACATATTTCTAGTGTTTTATGTCGCATATAATCCGGTCTCTAGTTATGATCAGCGCAATGCACTTTTCACTACTCGGTCTTGAGGAAACGGTTATCCGTAAAAAGTTTATCTCCGCTATTAATTTTTTTATTTTTTTTTACGTGTTGTTTCATAAGGGGGCGTCCATTAATGACGTGAGGTGTTTTTCCGGAATTCCGGATCCCCCCCCCCCCCTCTGGTGAGACTTGGTGAGATCTGGCCGGACCCCCTACCTAAAATGACGTGAGCTTTTGATGAGGCCACCCTCCTGATAATTGACCTCGCAGCTTTTTGAGACCTTTTTATTTTCAAGCTCTCCCGCTTCCGAGGGCGGTTATACCCCCTGTAAAGTCGGTTGGTAGGCCTGATACACTCTCTAAAGTTGACATCTGCGCCTTTTCAGACTCTCTCTCTCTTTTTTTTTTTTTTTTTAAGCTACTGTCCTTCAAGAATTTCAAAACCTCACGTGAGATTTCCGTCGACCCCCGCCCCCTCAATTACATCACTCCCGAGTTTCCATGGAAACAAAAAATACGTATCATGTTAAATCTTTTCAGAGAATTGACAAATTCGTTATCAATTTAATTCGGCGGTTTTGCTGTCTTTTTTAAAATTTAAATCGTTTCTTTAACATTTTATTCCCCCCGGATGAAGCCCAGGAGGCGGGGTGGTGAAAGGTCACAGGGGCCCCTTTCAGCCATAAGGGGATGGATTGGGGAAGGAATTCCGCCCTGAGCTTTTTAAGAAACCGTCCCGGGAGTGATTTCGGGAAGCAAACCGTGGGAAACCAAAATCAGGATGGCTGGACGGAGGGTTGAGCTCGCGACTTCCCGACTGCTAAGGCCAGAGTGATACCGCTAAGGGAACCCGGATTGTGTTCTTTCACGTTCTTCTTTTTCAGCAGCCTTAGTGCTAAATCATCCAGGAACAATACTGTGAGGTTGTTTGGTCTTTAGATTAAACTCTTGGGTTTGGTAGATATTTATGGATTATGTTAGCTTGGCAATTTGTGAGAGTCAGGTGCTTTCACACGAATCTCGTGGGCTAGTAACTGAACTTTTCTCAGAAGAGGATGTTATTTTTTTGCGCATACTTCTAACTAAAAATTGAATCATATTCTTTCTCTTATGAGGTATAAAGGAGGTGTTACTGTTTCAACCACCACTGTCTCTATAGAATGCTTAAAATAAATAAATAAATAAATAAAAGAAATACTGCTCATCACGCGCAGAACCTCTGTATGTTTTCTAGTTTCGTCCATAGGGATATGCAGGCGTTTTCATAAGGGTGGGACACAATCACAAAATCGTGTGCGTACTGGAGAAAGGTTGCCGGCCCAGATAATTGTTGCACAGATTTGTAATATACATGTTGAAGAGAACCACGCTCATTGGGTCTCCCTGTGGTGTCCCCTTATATATGTGTCAATTGATCCTCTTCCCTAATGTTCACTCTGTGCGCCAGGTAGTTGCTACACAGTGAGATCAACCTACTGAGTAGCTCCAGTTCCTCCGTTGATTCCCGCCAGACATTTATCTGGAGGTTGTTGTACGTATCTTTGATGTCTAGGAATGCGGCGAGATGATGGTTATTTCTGACAAAATTCTGTTGAATATCATTAATTAACGTACTTATGGTGTACTGCGCTGTTTTCTTTTTTTTGGGTCATCAGTCTTTCGACTGGCTTGATGCAATCCTCTATCCCTTCCTATCTTATGTTAACTTCTTCATCTCTACACATCCCTTACAACCCAAGTCCTCAATTATCTGCTTCATATATTCTAATCTCAGTCTTCCTCTACAGTTCTTACCTTCGACTGTTCCCTCCACTTACAAATTAACAAATCCAGCATGTCTCAAAATATGACCTACCAGCCTGTCTCTTCTTTCTGTAAGCTTCTTCCACAAACTTCTTTCCTCACACATCATTTCCAAAACTGCGCTGTAACCTTTGCGAAAACCCATGGTACGATCGTCAAACTTCCTATGGTGTTCAATGTGCCATTCAATTATGTTTTCTTTTATCACATCAGTTTAGCCAAACACGGAACTAGGGATATAGGCCGATAAGAGGCTGCGTCACTCATGTTCATGTTCCTGTGAGATCAAGGATTTTATATTTAGTGGTATTGCAATAGGTGATCATATCGATCCCTGGGGCCATATTCTTCTTCTTCAGGGCTCATTATAGTTCAGGCAAAATAAAAAAACGGATCTCTGAATTATTAGTGTTTCAGTTGGGCTTCTGTTGAGTGATTTGTTCTATATCCAGCCCTACATATAGAGGTTCCGCCAACTGATCGTCTGTGTTGATGCTGTTAGGGGATGAGCTAATTTCTTCCACATTTCTTGCGCCGAGATGGCATACTGGTGCAGAAGTTTTCCCATCTTTCTCTTTTTTCCCTACTTATGATGTTTCCAATCCCTGCAGATGATGGCGTGAGAGCCCTGAATTGTTGAGTCCTTTTTGTATATTTTGGTATCAAGTCGCAGTATTACAATGACCCTTGAGCTTTCGGTGGTCCACCAAGTTTTTCTACTGTCCCGGTTGCCCCCGCTTGCTTTAAACACTGTGATACACTCTTCCGAGTTATTAACTATTATTGTTCTACTTCATGGTTTCGGCGTACTAAGTCATCCATAGTTCTGTCTGATTGTCTCAATCGTGAGTTGATTTTTTCTTGATAGAGGGCCTTTTTTTACAGTTCCAACATCTTGTTGATGGGATATGATTTGAGTCCATAGTGGTATCCAAGGCTATTTTCAAGATCAATTGATCACTGCCTAAGGTGTCTTGAAGCATTTCCCACTTCGTACTGGTTATCAGGCTGGCCGATATGAGAGATATATCAGATAATGAACTTCTCTGGTACGATGTTCCAAATA
The DNA here is from genome assembly GCA_031002005.1 of Vandiemenella viatica. Taxonomy (NCBI): domain Eukaryota; kingdom Metazoa; phylum Arthropoda; class Insecta; order Orthoptera; family Morabidae; genus Vandiemenella; species Vandiemenella viatica. Next base: position 3,148 of record JARYHS010008952.1, on the reverse strand, counting down.
TAATTTCATGCTTGTTACTAAGCATTGTTAACGAAGAAGATATAGCTAGAACAAGCTCTTCTCCATGTTGGTCTGCTCATTTGTCTCGCTACATTAGATGATGGGCATTGACATTTCCACCCACAAGGCTTTAGGAGGTAACTGATTAAACACTGCCTCGAAGTCTTCTTCCTTCATATTGAATCGGTTTTGTTTGTAGATTACGGTAACATTCTCAAGAGATTCTCTGTGTCTGGGGTACACAGAAAGAACTCCTGTATTAGTTCTCGGCTCTCGGCTCCACTAGGTTTCTGGTGTAGCTGTTAATATCGTGTCTCATTAGTATGGCTACTCCTCCGAATCCATCATCTTTATTTCTCTTACAGACGTTATAATTTTTATGCTTTATGACAGTAGAACAGCGTAGCCATGTTTCTGTAATCAGCAATACATGCAGGTTGCGCTCCTCAATTATTCATATCAGTAGAGCCCAATTCCTCTATTTCATGCATAACATTCTTCATGGCTTCTTCCTAAATTTTTTAGCCACTGCCATAAAGGGCTTGACTCGGGCTTAATAACATTTAATTATTTTAATTATGGTGCTGATGATTTACTCATCTGGTTACGCATGTCCTGGATCCACCGTCTGAAACGCTGCTGTTCTACAGGTACTGGTTGTATTCTTTTTTGAGTTTAGTACTTACTTGTGTTGATCCTTTCGTCAGTTGCTACAGAGATACAGGTTTTACGCTGTAAAGGGGGGGGGGGAATCGAATACTTTTGCTCTGTATCCAGATGTTCTACTACGGAGTGCGACTTTTTCCTTTAAATCCTCTTGTTGCTTCAATACTGGATATACTATGTCATTGTCGTTATGCTCTTCTCCACAGTTCACACATTTATTTGGCTGATTGTGACAACTGGTGACGTTGTGTTCCTCCCCACATTTTGAACACTTGTCTTTTTTTCTACAGTTGATAGAAATGTTGCCAAATCTCTGGCATTTGAAACATTGCATCAAAGTATATATATATATATATATATATATATGGTGTAACTTCGACTCTTAAGTAGGCGAGTTTAACCTCTTCTGGTAGAAATTGACTATCGAATGTAAGTAATTGTGGTAGTTTTGTTTCTACTTTTCAGTCCAAATGAATTATTTTCCGGTGAATCGCCTGACGTCGACTATCGTAGCAGATGATTTAATGTTGAGTCTTGGCTTTCATTCTGTCACCTCTGTAGGAACAAATTTGACTACTTCTTTAAGATCAACACTACTGCCAGGTATGAAGGCTTTTAATCTCAGCGATTGAAGAAAGTCACCATTTCCCATAAAACTGTTGGCTGAATACGCCCTTATGACATTCTGTTTTCACCTGCCGATTGATGCGCTTCTGCCCAATTATTTTGTTACAGAAAATATTGCCTAACTGGATTGGGTGGGGCATGGAGCCATTCGACGTCGGCTCAGTTAAGACGCCTTAAGGGCTCTCTGATTGCGGATGGTATAATGTGATATGTTGTGATGATGAAGCCAGATTCTCTTTAGTCTTGTCAAGACTGCATTGACTTGGTACAGGGGCATAGTTCTGTCGGTCATTTGTTAAAGGTGTTGTGACGTAATCATCTGGTTTGTTGTCTGCTCCTTGATCCTATTATGTGACATGTCGGACGGCATTAGTTCTTCTTTGGGCTTCACTTCATTTCTTCTGTACCTCGGAGCTTTTTCCTGAGATCATTTTTTTTCATCACTGTCCATGCTGTGATCTTCCAGCTTCTTCTTAGCTGCCTTCGATATTTCTTGCTCGGATTGATGGTTGTCTTCTCCTCTTTTAGCTGAGATCCGCCGCTTGCTCCAAAGCTCCCGACGGGCTGCTGCTGATCTGATTTATATTTCTTTTACAACCGCTTCTTGGCAACAGATGTTATGCACTATTACTTCAAGATATAAACAATATACTATCTTGATACTGTGGTTTCGTGCACCGTTGCTGACCCGTTCACTTAACTTCCGATCGCACACGTAAACACGGAAATCACTCTCTTAGCCAGTACAGTGTTGCTTTTGAGTGGCGACACTACAGGACGGAAACGACATTAACACACACATAATACCTAAATGCCCATGCCAGTTCGCGTTTAGCTACGGTCGCATACGGATCTAGTCTAGCAGCTACGAGAGTGCTTCCTTGTTTACGCGTGTGTCGGTAGTGAAGTGAGCCTACAGCGGTGCGAGTGGCCATAGCGCCAAGTGAGTGTATCGGTGACAACTAGTTATAGTGGGACACAACATCCGAATCAAGTGTAAAGGAATTTAAGTGCACGTCAGAACAACTACATCTCGTCGGCAGCGGCAAAGCGTGTAAAGCAGCCGCAATGGCGGAATCTAGTGGTGGCATTGCAGCCAAAACAACTGGTGAAAATCATGATCTATTTATCTACCAATCAGAACAAGATATGTCGGAGGCTACAAAAAAGAAGATAGAAGAATCTACCTTGGATAGTGAAGAAGAAGGGAAATACAACCTCAGAAAGAAGTGTAGAGCCTCGGATAGAAGAGGTGTTCCTAAGGGAAATAAAGAAGAACCAACGACGTCAGAAACATTACTAAACTCGAATAAGGAACAGATTACAAAACAGAGGATAACATTGCAGCAGCTACCATCTCACATCCCAGATACAGCGAGTAAGTCAATAAGTGATCAACTGAACCCCGTTATACCAAGTCAAGGCGGGTGTAAAGAAAAACCAGCTTCACCACCTCAACGTATCAGACTATATGGTCGACAATCGCTGCCACCATATGTAGTTACAATTGAGCCGAAGATGAATGGCACTATGCCACATCCAATTCAACTAGGTAAAATATTCTATAACAAGGTTGACTGGACTGCAGAGGATTAACCAACAGGGCAAAAACCGCATGATGTTGGAATTCTCAAAGGCGGAGACAGCAAACAGTTTCGTGGGAAACCACGAGTTCTTAAATTCACTGGGACTTAAAAGCCTATATCCCTGCCAGCAGGGTCGAATGCAAAGGTGTTATTAAATATGTCCCTACAGACCTCAACGAAGAAGAACTAAGTAGAAACATTGTATCAACTGCACCGATTGTAGGTGTAAGAAGATTCATCAAAAAAATACATTTTGATGGAAAAGTGGA
>JARYHS010008949.1:0-31994 GCA_031002005.1 Vandiemenella viatica | reverse complement strand
TTGGAGGTAGACTGTTCCAAATACCCCTCGTTAATTTATTCCATTCCACAAGAAAATTTTCCCCTTATGGCTGAAGACAGACACCAGTTTACCCCCAACATTTTTACAAGAATCGTCGCCAATATATGCCTTACACCAAAGGAGACTCTCGGAAAGAAAAGTGAATGCCGTGTCAAATTTTGAAGACAAATCGGATTGGTTATTTTGTTAGTGGAGGGAACAGTCGAAGTAAAAAGAAATATTAGAGAAAAAAATGATTAAAATATACATTGCCTGATCAAATAAAATGAAGCATCCAGAAACAGAGGAGGAATCGAAATGAAACTTCGCATGTTGAGAGGGTTTGGGGTGTTATTTCAGTGATTAAAAAATGGAGTCAAATTTACAAAGAACTTGGTAGTATGAGGCCACTTATCAATATGACGTTGCAACCCCTCCAACATGGATGCATGCTCTGATTCGGCTGGGAAGGGTTTCATAAGGCCGTTCTGTTCTCTCCTGAAACAAGTTGTAAATGAATCCTGGATACTGTCACTGGGACTGAATTGACATCCGAGATGGCCCGACACATATTCTACCGGAAACATATCTGGGGATCTTGCTGGCCACGGAAGTAGCTCAACATCACGCAGACAGTTCATAGAGAGTTGTGGAAAAATTGCACCACAATACTGTCTCCTGACACACATGAGGACGCAGGACGTCCGTGGCGTACCGTTGTGGCGTCATAGTTCCCTCAATCACTGCCAGCCTCGAAATCATATCCAATGGCTACGCACTTCATGACGCCAGAACTAACATCGGGGAGCCTCTGCAAAACATTGGAATAAAGAGACCTCTCCCAGGTCACCACCACTCGTCGACGATTGTCATCCGAAGAAGTGAAAAATCACTTACCACAATGAATGACGTTGCGTTTTGTTCACCGATGAATCATGACTCTGCACATAAACATATACACACACACACACACAAAATCAATCACCCCCAACTTTCACCTACTTTAAGATATACTGACGAACACAGGCACGTCCCATTAAGATTCACCCGAAAAAAAAATCACATATATTATCCCATTATCACAGACACACACACACACATACACGCGCGCGCGTGCAGATCACGCACACCTAACACGTCTCCAAGCAACAACATAAAAGAAAAACGCTCACAGGCAGAGATACGTCAACATACAACAACACACACATTCTCACGTATCTACCAGCATACGCTAACAGTCACTCAAGCATGCTCCACATACAAGCAGCAAGGAAAGTAACTGCGCGTCCTATACCCGAAAGGAGGTTTCAGCTGCCGTTCACATGAAAATTGTACAAATTCGCGAAAATCTTACATATATATAAAAATAGACGTGTGTTTTCCTATATTTCAGCCACCACTACCTAGCACAGATCGCTGGTCTTTGAGTGTGGAAGTAGCATGCAGTTTCCTGTCGTGCACAACGTTGGCCGAATGTCAATAGCTGTGGGGATGTGGGAGATATGATGGTTAAAAGTGGTCGATGCAGGGCATTTTCGTATTTCGACCAAAGACATGTGTCTTCGTATATGTCACTCTGCTGCCACAACTACATAGCTTAGACCATTGGTGTTTGTGTGTGGTAGTGGTTTCGTGTCTCCTATCGTGTGCTATGGTGGTTAGATGTCGGTAGCTATGGGGGTGTGGGAGATATGGTGGCTGAAAGTGGCTGACCTGCGGCACTATCATATTTCTTCCAAAAACGTATGTGTCATGGTGTATCACTTTTCAGCCAAAACTATCTAGCGCAGATCACTGGTGTTTGTGTCTGGTAGTAACACAGTGTCACCCGTCGATAACAACGTTGGCCGAATTTCGATAACTGTGGTAGTGTGGGAGATATGGTGGTTGAAAGTGGCCGACCAAGGATATATTCGTATTTCGACGAAAGACATTTGTCTCCGTATATTTTACTTTGCTGCCTGAACTACATAGCGCAGATGACTGGCGTTTGAGTGTGGTAATACCATCGAGTCTTCCATCGTGCACTATAGTGTTTAAATGTCGGTAGCTGTCAATCCAAATTCTTTACTTACACGAATGAAGTCATGGGTACCAGATAGTTTTGTATAAGTTGGTAAAATCGTGAAAACTGGTTAAAATCACAATTCCCTCTTGAAAAGACGTCATTTGAGCGTTTAGGTTGACACGGAACTGTGAAAACCTGCAGAGTATATGTTGTCCACGTACCACACACACGCTGAATCTTACTCGCATATACACGCCAGGTGTAATGCAACCGATGTACATACATCACAGGCCTTCACCGCAGACAGACATTTTTTGCTGTCGTCAGTCTTTAGACTGGTTTGATGCAATCCTCCATCCCTTCCTATCCTGTGCTAACCTCTTCATTTCTACATACCCCTTACAATCCACGTCCTCAATTATCTGCTTCATATATTCTAATCTCTGTCTACCTCTACAGTTCTTACCTTCAACTGTTCCCTCCACTAACAAATTAACCAATCCAGCATGTCTCAAAATATGACCTACCAGCCTGTCTCTTCTTCCTGTAAGCTTCTTCCATAAACTTCTTTTCTCACCCATCATTTCTAAAACTCGTTCATTTCTTACTTTGTCTGTCCACCTAATTTTCAGCATTCTTCTGTAGCACCACATTTCAAATGCTTCAAGTTTCTTTCTTTCCGGTATTCCTAAAGTCCATGTTTCGCTACCGTAAAGTGCTGTGCTCCACACATAGAGTTTTAAGAAGTTCTTTCTAATTCCTAGATCAATATTTGAAACTAAAAGGTTTCTCTTTTTCATGAAGGCTCTTTTTGCTAGTGCTATTCTGCTTTTAACATCATTCCTGCTTCGGCCATCGGTTGTAATTTTGCTTCCCAAGTAACAGAACTCACTCACTTCTCCTATTGCATCAGATCCTATTTTTATATTTAATCTGCTAGTATTGGTGTCATTTCTGCTACATTTCATCACTTTTGTTTTACTTTGATTTATATTCAGTCCAAAATCTTCCTTCAGTATTTTGTTCATGCCATTCAATAACTTCTCAATATCCTCAGCCCTCTCTGCTAATAAGACAATGTCGTCAGCAAATCGTAGCATACTGATTTTTTCTCCCTGAAAACTTATGCCACATGGAAATTTTTCTTTGACTTTCTTCATTGCTTCTTCTACATACAAGTTGAATATTAACGGGGATAGACTACAACCTTGTCTCACACCCTTTTTAACTGATGCATGTCTCTCGTGATTCTCTACTTTTATCACAGCCACTTGATTCTTATATAGTTTATAGAGGATTCTTCTATCTCGATACTTTAGACCTGACTTCTTTAAAATTTTGAACATCTTGTCCCACCTAACATTATCAAAAGCTTTTTCTAAATCAACAAATGCCATAAAAGTATCTTTGTTTTTCTTGATCCGCCCTTCAAGTATTAATCTTAAAGACAGAATTGCTTCCCTTGTACCGCGATTTTTCCTAAACCCAAACTGATCTTCACCTACTATCTCTTCTACTACCCTTTCCATCCTTCTGTATATTATTCTGGTCAGTAATTTTGAAGCATGTGATGTTAGACTAATTGTGCGATAATTCTCACATTTGTCAGCTTGTGCTTTCTTTGGAAGTGTGAAGATGATATTTTTATTAAAATCAGTTGGAATTTCTCCTGTTTCATAACTTTTTGATATCAGCTTGAATAATCTTTCGATTCCTTCCTCTCCTAGAGATTTAAGAAGTTCTGCAGGGATCTCATCAATTCCAACTGCCTTATTTGCTTTCAAGTCATTCAGAGCTTTATTAAATTCTGTCCTCAAAACAGGATCTCCTAAGTCATCCATGTCGACATCGCCTTCCTTTTCCAATACACTATTGTTCAAGTCGTCCCCAACATACAGTTTCTCAATGTATTCCTTCCATCTGTTAGCTCTATCTTCTGAGCTTAAAAGAGGTTTCCCATCGGCAGCTTTAATGTTCATACCTCTTTTCTTCATTTCTCCAAAATTCTGTTTGATCTTTCTATATGCAACATCTACTTTTCCTGCAACCATTTCCTTTTCTACTTCTTCACACTTTTCTTGTAGCCATTTTTCTTTTGCTATTTTGCATTTCCTATTTATTTGATTTCTAAATTGCCTGTACTGCTCTTTTCCTGCTTCATCCTGAGCATTTTTGTACCTTCTCCTCTGATCTATCAGCTGCAAAATTTCTTCTGTGATCCAAGGTTTTCGGGCAGCTTGTTCCCTAAAGCCTAAGGTTTCTTTGCCAGCTTTCATTATTTCGGTCTTTAATGCATTCCATTCGTCCTCGGTTGAGCTCCTTTCACAGTTAATTCTTAGACCTAAGTCTACCATTTCTGCAAATTTTTCTCTTGTGCTAGATTGTTTCAGTTTATTCACTTCCAGTCTGTTCTGCTTATGCTGCTTCCTTATTCGCTTGAATTTCAGCCTGCACTTCATTACTATCAAATTATGGTCCGAGTCTATGTCTGCTCCTGGGTACGCTTTACAGTCTAGAACTTGATTCCTGAATCTCTGTTTGACCATGATATAATCTAGCTGATATCTGCCTGTATCCCCAGGACGTTTCCAGGTGTATATTCTTCTTGCATGGTTCTTAAACAGTGTGTTCGCCACTACTAGCTTATATCTTTCACAAAATTCTAGCAACCTGCTTCCTCGCTCATTTCTTTCTCCTAGACCAAAACTTCCTACAGTATTCCCCTCTTTTCCTTCTCCCACTATTGCATTCCAATCACCCATGATTATTAGATTTTCCTCCCCTTTCACATATTGGATTAATTCTTCAATTTCAGCGTATATTTTTTCTATTTCTTCGTCATCTTCCTGTGACGTTGGCATATACACTTGTACTAATGTGGTTGGGACGGGCTTAGTTTCTAACCTCATCAAAATAATCCTGTCACTAAATTGTTCATAATAACTAACCCGTTTCCCTACTTTCTTGTTCATTACAAATCCTACACCAGTGACTCCATTGACAGCTTGTGTGCTAATTATCCTGTGTTCCCCAGACCAGAAATCCTGTGCGTCCTTCCATTTAATCTCACTAATCCCAACAACATCTAACTTAAGTTGTTCCATCTCCCTTTTTAAGTTTTCTAACCTACCTGCCCTATTCAGACTTCTAACATTCCACGCTCCGACTCGTAGAATGTTTCTATCCATTCTGATGACTCCTCCCTGAGCAGTCCCCACCCGGAGATCCGATTGGGGGACTATTTTACCTCCGGAATATTTTACCCAGGAAGAAGCCATCATGATATATGTAATTTGAGAGGATTACATGTCCTCGGGATACCCTTTGGGTCTTTAATGCAGTGGTTTCCCGTTGCCTTCTGCATCCCCATGCCGTTGATCATTTCTGATTCATCCGCCTTTAGGGGCCGTTTCCAACCCCAAGGGCAAGAGGGTGCCCTGAACCGCTCCCCGCTCTTCCGCCCTCTTTTCAGAGGCCGTTGGCAAGCAGTGGGTGACTCCTTATACCGGGAATCTTTCAGTCGCCAGAGCCTCGTCCGTGCAAACAGGGTGCACCACGTGAAGGAGAGGTTGACATTTGGTTGGAAAAGACTAGTATAGTCTCTCCCAAACCCTTACACCCCTTCATTATATTACTAGCATTCAACCTCGCTATTCATCACATTTTATTCGCGAAATTTTCACACGGGTCGTCTAGTACTCTATAAATTATATAAGAATCAAGTGGCTATAATAAAAGTAGAGAATCACGAGAGACATGCATCAGTTAAAAAGGGTGTGAGACAAGGTTGTAGTCTATCCCCGTTAATATTCAACTTGTATGTAGAAGAAGCAATGAAGAAAGTCAAAGAAAAATTTCCATGTGGCATAAGTTTTCAGGGAGAAAAAAATCAGTATGTTACGATTTGCTGATGACATTGTCTTGTTAGCAGAGAGGGCTGAGGATATTGAGAAGTTACTGAATGGCATGAACAAAATACTGAAGGAAGATTTTGGACTGAATATAAATCAAAGCAAGAGAAAAGTGATGAAATGTAGCAGAAATGATACCAATACTAATAGATTAAATATAAAAATTGGATCGGATGTAATAGGAGAAGTAAGTGAATTCTGTTACTTGGAAAGTAAAATTACAACCGATGGCCGAAGCAGGAATGATGTTAAAAGCAGAATAGCACTAGCAAAAAGAGCCTTCATGAGAAAGAGAAACCTTTTAGTTTCAAATATTGATCTAGGAATTAGAAAGATCTTTTTAAAACTCTTTGTGTGGAGCACAGCACTTTATGGTAGCGAAACATGGACTTTAGGAATACCGGAAAGAAAGAAAATTGAAGCATTTGAAAGGTGGTGCTACAGAAGAATGCTGAAAATTAAGTGGACAGACAAAGTAAGAAATGAACGAGTTTTAGAAATGATGGGTGAGAAAAGAAGTTTATGGAAGAAGCTTACAGAAAGAAGAGACAGGTTAGTAGGTCATATTTTGAGACATGATGGACTGGTTAATTTGTTAGTGGAGGGAACAGTCGAAGGTAAGAACTGTAGAGGAATACAGAGATTAGAATATATGAAGCAGATAATTGAGGACGTGGGCTGCAAGGGGTATGTAGAAATGAAGAAGTTAGCACAGGATAGGAAGGGATGGAGGATTGCATCAAATCAGTCGAAAGACTGACGACAGCAAAAAAAAAAAAAAAAAAAAAAAATGTTGTGAAAGGAAATGCAGTATTAAAAGAGGTGGATGTTAAAAACGGAGTGCTACATGGTATTTTATTTTGAGTACTGCTGTTCATTATTCTCATAAATAACTGTGTTGACGGTTTTAATGAGGAGATAGATTGTTGCAGATTACATAATATTATATAGTAAGGTTAAAATGGAGAGATCTGTGAACAGAAACAAGGGAATTTGGACAACATAACTAGCCGGGAAGTGAACATGAAATGAAAATAAATTCCAAGATTAGTACACAGATAAAACCGTAAAGGTTACAGGGGAAGAATTGTTTATTGAAGACATAAGGTGTAAATACCTTTTGACAACAGCTGATACTGGACTCAGTTGGGCCGGGCACATCGCGCTTGTAGCAGGGAGTGGTTTCAATACAATCATTTATTGGAGAGAGTGGTGAGAGGAAATTGGGTTACAAAACTTTGGTCAGACCGTTCCTTGAATATGGTGGTGTAATATGGTATCTACATTTTGACGTATCAAATTCAGGAGTTGGAGGGTATTGGAAAGGAAGACAGCTGGATGTGTTTGGGGAAATTACTACAAAATACAGTAACTGATATGATAAAGGAGCTGGTTTGGGAGTCTTGAAAGATAGGAGGCGGGTTAAGAGAGAGTTTGGAGAGTACAAGGCGTATTTAGGTGAAAATGCTTGGATAGGTATTGGTAGAAGGATTAGGAGTAGTCCATTGAAGATGACCATAAGTTTAATATAGCACTTGATTTCAGCGTAAGGTAATGAGAAAATTTTCTTTTGTTGGCAAGGGAATCTGTGACTGAAATAAATTACCACGGAAACTATTGAATAATTACCAAAAATACTGAAAAATAAAAATTCGTGAAGAGCAGAAGTAGGTGGATGATGAAATAAACTGACAGAATTTAAAATTATAAATAATCACGAAATGGGATGGTATGTGTGTGAGGAAGTTATTATCAGTGCATGTGCTCTTTAAATTAATCAAAGAAATAACCAACGGTGCTAAAGTTCAAATGAACCTTGGTATTTGGCAAGACAAAACAAGACGACTGTTACCGACGACACGAAAAAGGCATTATCTGGAGAAGGAAGTGACACTAACGACCTGCATAACGGGGGCTTCAGTCCGGATCGTGATTTCGATGCTAGTGAAAGGGCAAGCAAATATCGTGCCACTTCAAAACGCTGGGATACAACCGGAACAGACAGTGTGCTCAGATAAACAGTGATGTTTTTATCGGGATAATTTACAAAAAGGAAGTTAAAGACGTGTGTTGAGGTTAGAGCAGTTGACCGAACGAGTGATAACGCTGTGGTCTCGCATTCGGGAGGACGTGTGTTCGAATCTCGATCCGGCAATCCAGATTTGGGGTTTTCAATGTTTTTACAAAACACTCCAGGCGAATACCGGTATGATTCCTCTAGAAAGGCCATGGTCGAATTCCTTCTCGTGTCTCAGATGACTCACAATTCGCAACCTGCTCTTACTTGTATTTCTCAGTATCGCAAGATATTTTTTTTTTTATTATTGTTTACGGACATATGGTTTCTGAATGCCTTAGAAGGCTTTGTAAGTAATCTCTTACACTGTTAAAGAAACATCTACTACGTTAGCATATTAATCAAAATGATAAAGACAAAGTTTTGCTTTCATTTATTAATGGATATCAAATTATGGTAAAAAGCAAACATGTAGGGAGATTCAGCAATGGGAAATAGCAAGATTAAAGAGCTGAAAATTGTTGCATTTTTTAAAAGGCGAATAATTTCATTGGCTTAATCTTACGAAGATATTACTTTTTATCATAGTGCGGTAGAGAACTACGTTTCATGATAATGCAACTTTTGCATATACGACCGTGATGAGCGCATTTACTGTCGTAACGCACGAATATTTATTGCAGTTACTTGAAGTTCTCAATTACTGCAGAAAGAATTTAAGTGTGAATAATTTTACGTTAAATGAAAAACTAGGGCTGACCTACGGAAGTTTTCAAGCCAGTACTTTTTACGCTTTGTATTGTTTTTTCTAGTTTTTGTAGAAAATAAAGTGTAACAAATCACGAAGAAGTTTCCTCCTACCTTGTTTGAAGATACTAGCGAGGAATTAGATGAACGAGAAACTATTTTCCGTTCTAGTCTTTTTAGATATTTTTTTCTTCATTTCTTGAAATGAGGTTAACGATGACACATTTTTTCCACTACACAATACAGTTTTTCCGTTCTCCATCAATGCGGAACATTTCACTTTGTAAACTGCGTTGAAAATAGTAGTTCAGGTAATTTCTCGAAAAGTCTGAGCCGTTTTTGTATTAAAACGAACGGTTTCCGTCTACGCAGCTGAAGATGGCTTATTAAAAAACTGTAAACTGTGTTTTGCTACCACTGAGTCCGAAATTCTTAACGTAGATCTAAGGGCGAAAGTTCTAGTTATAGATGGCATGTGATGCTACATGTAGACATACGCTTCACAAATCTATCTTTTAAACCACCCTTCTTCCGAAAAGCAAAACGGCCCTGAGATGTGTAATATGATTTACTTTGAGTCTGATACTGTTGAAGCACGAACATAATTGAAGAAATTCACTGACTTTGAATTGACACCTTCTATACAACAAAGTAATGTTTTCTGTGACGATACCATATCGATTAAAACATACACTGGGTAGTTGATTTTTCTGGTAGCCATATTGCATAGATATAAATAGAATAGATCGATGATTTTAAGAACTTTGAGCAAGGAATTATACTGGAACAGTTCACTATATTAACACCAACATCTCATCTCAAAACAGTGAAATTCCAGAATCACACTGAGCTAGATGAGAACACTACAATTACATAGTTGGTTCCGCTTTCTGAACTGCTGTTGAATCCGACTGCGTATGTTTTCAATTTCCTGGAAAAGCACTTGTCAATGTAACCTCGAGCATTCACTGTGTTAATGAATGCTAGGATTATCTGACGAAGGCGTTACGAATGAAAAAAAAGCAAGAATTCATGTATAAATTAACAAAAGTTACGAGATAAAACTGTTAGTAGGAAGCCAGGTAATCGTAAATTATACGTTAGAAGACTGGTTATTAGCTTCCTAAGTAATTCTAGCATCCAGGAAAAAAAAAAACATCACCAACTAGAAACTCTGTAAACTGACCCGTCCAGACTCATGACCTTTTAGTATCTGAGAAGAGTGCAGAGATGTGGATTTATAACTCACTGTAAACGTCGTTCCATGAATACGTGACCTACGCTCAGCTGCCCATATCCGAAGGTTGTTTGATAGATTTAGGACCTCTTTTAAAGCTCACATTGTTATTATGTGTGAGACGAGAGATTATGAAGTTTTTTTTTTAATGTAAAAGTTACACGCATATGCACAAATACAAGCAGAAGTTTCACCTCACCTCGTGCAGTGCTAAAACGATGAGAAACTGTCACAACTTCTGATGCTATAGAACACCACATGCTACGAACTCAAATTCATGGAGACGAATTGTTAATCAAAGTCGAATAATACCTGGTGAAATATCCACTTTATTATGTAGTTGCAATATCGTAGATATTTTATCACACAATGTGCATACTAACTTTACCTGTATACTGCTGTTACATGTTGTACTAATACCGATGTAATTCTGCTTTGAAAGTCTTAAGTCTAAAACTGCAGTTCAAAGATGGTGTAACACGAATACGTGAGATGTAGGGAAAAATGAATGGTGATTCGAGGAAGTTTATTATCTTTAAAAGAAATTAAATTTAACGGTTGTTACAGCTTCCACATCAAATAAAAAACATTCTCCTGTTTTAAGTCACTGACTAGCAATTCGAAATTCGTGTGTGGTGATACACACCACAGTTACACAGGTTGAGGAAAGCAGTCACCTTCTCAGAAAACGTAAGCCAGTGATATTCAAAAGTAAATTTTATCGGATGTATATGACAAATTCAAAGGCCACTAAATCGCCACACCAACTTTACATAAAAGTCTAGCGGCAATAAGGGAGCTCCATTTTGGCTTCCTGTGAACCCCCGTCCCCCCACGTAGCCCGACATGGCTTTTGCCTCTAACCCCCCCCCCCCCCCCCCCCCCCCCCCACGTAACACGTAGCTCTTTTTTTCCTTTTGATTCCAGAACACATTTTGTATTGTTTTCTGTCGTCAGACTAACATAAATTACATACAGAGATAATTAACTGAGGGTAATAAATATTCACATGCTGTTGTACGTTCTGTTCCTGATTTTAACTGTGAAAAAGGTTATGAAAGGAAAGCTACGTGGCCTGGATCTGAACCTCCCCTCCCCCCACGTAGCCCAGCGTAGCCTTCCAGCCAACCCCTCACCTCCCTGGACCGAGCCACGTTGTTTGTGCACGCTCCCTAAATCCGTGGCTTGAGACCGCTTTATCCACATTCTAAGGCACCATCGTCATGTTGCAACTCGTCATCAACCAGGTTCTTTTCGGACCTTGGCCACTGTGCTATAGCTCCTCTGGTCACGAAAGGCGTGGTGCACGTTACTCAGCAACATTTGTATTGCGCCGAGCCGTCGTAGTTTGTAACAAATTTGCGACTTTTATGTCTACAAACGTAGCATTCTGATTTTATTTGGGTTCCCATCTTGTGTGTTAGATTACACACCTGATGTCCATTGCAATATTCTCGATTCATCCTTGAAACTGTGGGGCAAGAAAAGAATTTCAGTTTTCAAAATACTTTCTCTTACAGTTGATACTACTTCTGATCAGTTCTGTCAGATCACTTTAAGTCTTCACCGCATGAGAAAGACGAATATTATTTATCCAGTAGGCCTACATATCGTCAGCATGCACTTCGCGAGTATCCATTATACAGTGTTGAAACGCTATAACAGTAAAGACTTGTCCTGTTTTAATGGCGCTTAAAAATGGTTCCATTCGTTTGCCGTTGTCTATCTGTTTAGTGGCCTTTTTGGTGCAGCAAATTAAAACGCATTCTCCTAGAGAACAAAGATCTCACTTTGTACAGCAGAGATCGTCCGGGTACCTAATAACTCCAGTAGCGGTGTTTATCGCTGCTCGCGTACATTAACATGTAGTTTAGTCGAGCGAATCTTTCATTACGACTTGCTGCAAGCTTTAAGTTGCGAGAAAGTTGGTTGCCAGGCTAACAACTTGGCAGCAATGTCCCGTCGCAATGTTTTCTCCCAACTGCTGCGAGCGTTCTTGTCAAGTATGCCTCGTATATTACCACGTCTTTTCTAGCGCTTCCACTGTTTATGCAGACCCTGTTTCAGAATCGTGTAAACATTAAACAGCTTCTTAAGAGTACTTGTTTCCGTTTGTTTGCTGAAATGTTCACGTCATTTTTATCATTATGTATCAACAGTCTAGCGCTCATTCCGTGTAACAATGTAAGATGTACAGTACTTTAACATATTACCAGCTTATATGCACATTTTCCCTACGCATTTTCACAGTCAATTCATCACCGGTTCTTGGTAGACAGAAAAAAAATATTGAAAATGTGTTATCCATTGTTTGTAAGTTTAGCTGTAACGTGGATATAATGTAAATATTCCCAGACTGTTCTGTTACAATCAAATTTTCTGTTTGGGGTTTTTAATTTCTGAACTGGAACAGCTTACGAATCTACTGAATAACTCGAAAGGTCCACAACTAATATTTTATAAATATATTGACCCAATTAGCATCAGTATGTACAAGAAAGGGAAAATAGTATTCTTAATACATCCTCTTGGTTCAGCTGATAGAAATTGGCCTGTCGTAATGCTTGAGGACATAAATACAGCGGATAATATTTTTATATTTCATGTATTTTCTCTGGGATACAATTTTAAATACTTCCCTAGTAAAAATATAGTCCAGTAGAAATTGAATTAATGGTGAATATTTAAACTACACGTAGCAAAACTATGAAAACCGGTTGTCTACAAATTATTTAATTAAGTTTTATTTTCTTTCAGATTCTTATTATTTGGCTTAAACCTCGAGAAAAAGTTTCCAGGATTCACAAAAATTTCTTAGGAGTTTATGCCATTCTTTTCAAATTTGTACTAAATGATACAGACTGAAAACTCTCCGGTTTCATGCTGTGGTAATTCATAACAATTGTGTACGTTCATCCTCAGACAATGTAACATCCTACAAATATATGTTGATGGATTCGACTTGAGTAAAAAGGCCATAAATATTAAATAGTCATCCAATAACAAGTAACACATAGCAAAAAAAGTAAGAATGAACAAACAAAATGTTTAAATAAAATAGAATTTAGAAAAAATGTAAATACAGGCCTGAGGAAAAGTAGTAAGGTTAATTCAAATAAAGAACATAGAAACATTTCTTAATTCTTCTCAGAAAACTAATCGAGTGAAATTGTTGTTCAAACACATTATTTCGATGACTGTGTTTCTCCGTGGTCTTCTTCAGATGTGGAGTGAACGAGTCGTAAGCTTGCCTAGAGCGCGTTGTTCACTTACAACTTATTCGATTAGTTTCCTGCAAGAATTAATACACACGCAACGCCGAGAAAAACTCCGTGCATTTATAACACTGTAACAGATCAAATATACAGATAATTAATTATCTGTCTATACTATTTGTTACAGTGTTGTTTAATAATCAAATAAGGTGAAGATTTATTTGGTAGGAGGAAACAAATTGCTCAAAATTTTGAGATCACGGTAGAAACAATGAACTTGAAGAATCATAGGCATGAAATGGAAAGAAATCAAAGAAAAATGGTTTACAGGCATGAAGAAACATAAAGAAATGTTTTAATTTTGGTAAATGAGGCTCATGGAACCGTCAAAAAGAATTTTGTTAAAATTAAATATAATGTATCCAAGCCTTTAAAACAATTTGCTAAGCTCATTGGAAACGGGGGAAATAAAATTGTATAACTTACCTTTCATGTTTGAAAGATTTGTTACGAATACTTAATTAAGTAGATTATAAATTATCATAATAATTTACCATTTTGAACCTCGATTCTTCAAGATTTGACCTATTTTGTTTTTCGTTTGACACTATCAGAAAAATACTACTACCATCAATTTATGTTGATTCGTTCTAATATTATCCATTGATTATCATGCAGATTTTTCTCATTTTTTTATTTTTCTAGAAATTCTAAATTCTTTTATCTTGAATAACTTTACGTTCTCTTGTGTGTTTAAACTACTTCCGTTTCACTCAGTAACAACATGTACCAAGAGCTGGGTACTGTGTTAATAAATACCAAATTATTAGTTGAAAATTAAGTTCACTGGACAGCACTGGGGAAAAAAAAATATATTCAGCTGCTCTATCTGAAGTGTTTAGCTTCAGTGGAAGTTGTTGATGAGACACGTAAAAATTATATAATTTATCTTTAAACTTTTTCATTTTTTTATTTTTTATTTTTTTTAACATGTATGTCGATGTTTATACTTGATTGATCTTGCTATTTTACAAATATGCCTGACAAGATGTAGCAATGTTGAGATCGATAGGTTTCTAAAGCTTTGATTTTTCCCCAAGAGTGATTTAAATTATTCTAACTGCCCGATAGTTTAGCTTCCTGTCATTAAGCCTAACAGACGCCACTTACACCGACTTCTGAATTTACTTTCTGATCGTGGATCAGAATAAAACGCAACAAACCTATTTAGTTAATGATATTGCGAGTTATATAATACACCTAAAATAGGAAATATGACATGATTTATTTCATCAAGTCAAGCAAATTCACAAAATATAATCATGTCCTATGCAAAGATAAACAAAGCACAAACTTTATAATCGGATTCAATCCACGCAAGAGAAATTACAGCCTTTCCAGTCGAGTTTCTCAAATGAAGATAACGTGGATATGATGAAGTATCTAGCTGGCACAGATTTAGGAAACAAGCTGTCCTTCTTTCTCATCCCAACTTCTAAACTACTGACTGCGATAAAGCTGCCTTAGGATCAAACAAGCTGACAGATAAGACTCTATTTACATTTAAAATATTTCTCCGGTAATTTTGGCAGGCATTAAAATTACTGTAATGTCCTTTTTCTGCCAACAGAAGTATTAACCATTAGCGAAAAAAGGATGTTTTTAATAGACGACTGGTATTGGATACAGCTTATCAACATAAATTAAATTTTCGTATTGCGTATGGCATTAACTAAGTATCAGAAAAGAGATTAAACTATTATTAAACTTTCCTGTCTCCTCGATTGTCTTGTAGGCTAATGTCAATGTCTACACTCGAGCACGGGTTGGTTTTTAGAAATTCACCGTAACATAGCTGCCTCATTTCTTTTCCATTTAGGCGATGACGTAATAGCATACACACAAAAAGTTATTCCACACGAAAAGCTGTACAGTGAAAGCGATGAGAGGATACGATTTATGGTCTCCAGTGTAATAACCTTCAAATAGGGGTAGTAATAATGCAATTTGTAAAGTAACATCCATCGAAGAAATGGCAGTCACGGGAAATTACAGTGCTATCTCCGAGACAACTAGCCAGCAATAAAGTAGATCTAGTGATAACATGTAGCTCAATATTATCCTGATGCTTTTATCTAATAACTTCAGTATGAAATATACATTGAAGTACCAAATGTCAAGTGTTAGAAAGATGCAAATATCCAGACGGCGATAGCAACAGGGAAGAAACGTGCAGTGTCGGGGATTTCATTTGTACTCTCCTGAGTCATCTGAAACTTTTCTGATATGATTATAAACGCACGACTACTATTACTCTGAACGTCGAATGGTTGTTGGCGCTAGATGCATGGGGCATTCCATTTCGAAAATTGCTTGTGAATTCAACATTCCTCAATCAACAGTTCAAAAGTGTGGCGTTAATATGTAATTACCCCACGCCACACATAGCGTCATGTATTTCGAGGCATCAGTGTTGACAAACAGGTAACAATGCGTCAAAGAACAGCAACACTCTATGTGAGACGTACGACAGACGTGTCGGTGCGGACAGGGCAGCGAAATTTGGCGTCGAGGGGATATGGCAGCAGAAGGCCGGCGCATATGCCTCTGCTAACAAAACGACGTCAATTGCAGCGCCTCTCCTGGGCTCATGAACACCCTAGATGATTCGTAAAAGGTTGTGTGGTCAGATGAGTAACGTTTCCAGTTGGTAAGAGCTGATGGTAGGATTCGAGTGTGGCGCAGACCCCACGAGGCAATGAAAACAGGTTCCAGGAAGGCACGGTGCAAGCTGGTGATGGATCCATCTTGGTATGGCCCGACTTTATATGGCGTAGTCTGGGTCCTCTGACCACACTGAAATGATGACTGACTGAAAACGGTTATGTTCAGCTACATGGATACCGTTTGTAGCTATCGATGGCATTCATGTCCTCAAACAACGAACTAATCTTGCACGACGATAATGCGCCAACGAACTAATCTTGCACGACGATAATGCGCCATGTCACCGGGCCGAAATCGTTCACGATTATTTTAAGGAACATTATCGACAATTCACGTAATTGATTTGAGCATCTAGATAGCCAGGCATGAATCGAACATATCTGAGGCATGATAGAAAGGTCATTACATGCAGAACGTTCTGCACAGACAACACTTTCGTAATTATGACCGCCTGCAGAGGAAGCACGACTGAAGAGAATCGTTCAACGTGACAGAAATGCAACCCATCTTCAAACTGCTGCGGATTTCAATGCTGAGCCATCAACAAGTGTCAGCGTGCGAACCATACAACGAAACATCATGGATATGGGTTTTCGGAGCCGAAGGCTCACTCGTGTACGTTTGCTGAGAGCACGACACAAAGCTTTACGCCTCGCCTGGGCCCGTCAACACCTACATTGGACTGTTGATGATTGGAAACATGTTGCCTGGTCTGACGAGTCTCGTTTCCTATTGTATCGAGCGGATGGACATGTACGCGTGTGGAGACAACCCCCTGAATTCATGGAGCTTGGATGTCAGCAGGTGGAGGCTCTGTAATGGTCTGGGGCGTGTGCTGTTGGAGTGACATGTGACCCCTGACACGTCTAGATACGACTCTGAAAGGTGGTACGTACATAAGCATCCTGGCTGATCATCTGCATCCATTCATGTCCATTGTGCATTCACACGGACTTTGGCAATTCCAGCAGGACAATTCGACACCCCACACGTTCAGAATTGCTACAGAGTGGCTCCAAGAACGCTCTTCTGAGTTTAAGCACCTCCACTAGTCACCAAATTCCGAAGGGATGAACTTTATTAGTTAATCTGTGATGCCTTGCAACGTGGCGTTGAGAAGAGATCTCCACCCTACTCCTCCCCCCCCCCTCCCCCGTACTCTTACGGATTCATGGACAGCCCTGCAGGATACATGGTGTCAATACCCTCCAGCACTACTTAAGACATTAGTCGAGTCCATGCCACGTCATGTTGCGGTATTTCTCCGTGCTCGCGGGGGCCCTACACGATATTAGGCAGGTGTACCAGTTACTTTGGCTCTTCAGTATATATATATATTGTATTACTCATATTTACAGGGAAACGAGACTCTTATCTTTAGGCAATTATTCAAGTAACTGAAGTGTGTTATTCGCCACCGACAGGAACGTGTTTTTCCGAGCGTGGTACGTGAGCGGTAACGCTCTGGTCTCGCATTCGGGAGGACACGGGATCGAATCCCCGTCCAGGCATTCAGATTTAGGTTTTCCATGGCTGCCCAAATCACTACAGGTGGAGTTTTTGATGCTTCCTTCAAAAAGCCATGGCCGAATTCCTTCCCGTTCCTTGTCCCCAATCCAATCCCTCCCCTAATGACTTCGAAGTCGACCAGGGGTAAAGCCATAAGTATAAAAAAAGTGGAACGTGTTTAGTGTGTTCAATGCAATACGTCCTCAAGTTTATGGTAGTTTTCAGTCTTTCCCCTCCTTTTATCAATATCTAGCGATCCGCCCCGGTTTCATGCAGGTACAGTTTAATATTTGTGAGATACGACAATCCTAAGTCACTCTGTTTCGGTCTTTAAATTATATGTCAGCCAGAACACTATTATCTTCGGAAGATAAAAGAACTCTCATGTTTGTTTCGACATCCAGTTTCGTGACATGCACCAGAAGTAATATCTCTCCAAAGAATGACTGACTTTGTGCACTCCTGTTCCTTTAATGGTTTCTGGTAAAATTTGTTCTTACATATAAATTAAAAATTACGGTTTTTGAAAATCACACCGCGACACTATATGAAATGTATGAAACCTAGGAAGTATAAAGAATTCCGAGTCAATTTAGGAAATGTGTAAAATAATTTGTCATAGGATCTTTAATACATACGTTTCCTAGGATCATTAGCATAATTTGGTCACATTATAAAAATAAAATATTCATAAGACTTATTTATTAATATTTAATCTTAAAAACTTATTTACTTTTGCATCGAAAACTGGAGTGCCACTTAGAATTGCACAACGTTTTTTTTTTTTTTTTTTTTTTTTTTAAACACAAATACGAGGCGTATTTCTTAAGTAAGTACCGTTTTGTCACACCGTGGCTGCAGCGTTACGGTCGGCGTTCCGCGCATGCGCACTGGGTACCTGCATCTCTTGTCTGCGCACTGACGCCATTACAGTCTAATTCATCCTTGTTTACGTTCTTCACTGAGTGTTTAAGATGCCCCCGATAATCGTGAGTCCCGCCGACTGTGAAGTACGGGCTGTTATAAGATTTCTTTGTGCTAAAGGCCTAAAACCGATCGATATTCATCGTGAGATCTGTGCAGTTTACGGAAAAAAAAATTATGAGTGATGGAATGGTGAGAAAGTGGGTGAGAGCACTTAAAGATGGCCGCACAAATGTGCATGATGAACAACGGAGTGTGCGTCCTTCGGTCGTTAATGAAAGTTTGGTGCAGAAAGTGCACAATAAGGTGAGAGAAAACAGACGCTTTACGATTTCCTCCTTGTGTGATGACTTTCCTAATGTTTCTCGTAGTGTTTTGTATGGCATTGTGACCGAGGACTTAAATTACCGAAAATTGTGCTCACGTTGGGTACCGAAAATGCACAAAACCAAACGTTTAGACAGTGCATTGACTTTCCTTGAGCGGTACCACAACGAGGGTGATGATTTCTTAAGCCAAATTGTTACGGGCGATGAGACATGGGTGGCCTACGTCACACCTGAATCAAAGCAACAGTCCATGAAATGGAGGCATTCAGATTCACCCAAAAAAGTGAAGTTCAAGCAAACGATTTCTGCCCGAAAATCATGTGCACAGTTTTTTGGGACAGAAAAGGAGTATTGCTTGTGGAATTTCTGCCTCGTAATGAGACAATCAAAGCAGCAACTTATTGTAAGACATTGAACAATCTGCGCCGTTCAATCCTGAACAAAAGACGTGGCATCGTTTTGCTGCATGACAATGCCCTTTCACATGTGGCTAATCACACCAAACACCTCATCACATTTTTTCGATGGGAAACTCTTGATCATCCTCCGTACAGCCCTGATGTGGCGCCCAGTGACTACCATCTGTTCCTGCACTTGAAGAAACACCTGGGCGGTCAGCGTCTTGAAGACAGTTGTGATGCAGTGGTTAACAAGTCAGGCGGCAGACTTCTATGAGGAGGGTTTTCAAAAACTGGTACTACGTAATGACAAGTGCCTCAATATTGAAGGGAATTATGTAGAAAAGTAGAGTAAGGTACAGGCTTTCATGTAAAAATAAAATTATTGATATATATTTGCACGTCTTATTTTAATTTCAAAACGGTACTTACTTAAAAAACATGCCTTGTATTTTGATGAAATACCCTTCGTGCAAATAAATTTTTTTGAATCTTTGGCCGGTTCCAGATGATTGTCGATCGTCTACGCGTTGTGAAATTTCGGTACTAGTTACATCCTTAATTTCCAGAATACCTCTTGGAAACACAGTGAACGGAGATCTAGAATACAGTTGTTTTATAATTCCATTCTTTGTGCCAGTTTGATAAATCTCGTCTTGTGTTTTATGCAAGGCTACATTTATAATATTTCGTGCATCATCACGTCCTCCATCAACCTGTGGTATGGAACTCATTACAGAAGTGCCAATAGACGCGGGAGAAACTTCTTGTAGCTCGTTTTTCAGTGACGTGCATACGCAGCGAACGTTTAAACAACACTGACCGCCCCGCGAATTCCGATTGCTGCTTAAGAAATGTATAGAATTCCTAGGAAATGTGTGTAGCAAAATTTATTTCACACATTTCCTGTCAATTTTAGGCATTGTACACATTTTATGGGAATTCTACGAGAAACACTTGTAAGTACCAAAACAATAAAATCCCACTTTAATTAATTATTTTCACTTAAATGAGATGAAAGTGAGATTTAATAATAATAAAAAAAAGGTTGCTCAGAAATCGAAAGCTCGTTTCAAAAACCTACGTTTAGAGACTTCAGTCAAAGAGTGACGTGTTTAGACAAGAAAATGGCAT
Source organism: Vandiemenella viatica (assembly GCA_031002005.1). NCBI lineage: Eukaryota > Metazoa > Arthropoda > Insecta > Orthoptera > Morabidae > Vandiemenella > Vandiemenella viatica. The sequence goes on along the minus strand of JARYHS010008949.1, from coordinate 11,838 downwards.
AAAATATGCAGCAGGATATAGAACTTGTGTTGTTTAGATTCCTCTTATGTGAGTAAAAAGTGTTATATGACGCCAAATAATCTTCACATTAATTTGAATGTCTGGAAAAATCCTCCATTGTCCTAAGCAAAATAGAAATTATTTAAGAACAAAATAGTGTTAAAAAAATTCAAATAGCTTTAGCAACGGTGAATTTTTTTCCTCTTTATCTTTAAGTGTAGGTTTCATGAAACCTAGAAAAACGTAACACTAAATGTCTTTCTTGATATTCATAGTTCCACCGTATATTTTATATGTAACGGATATGCACTATTCTAAACAACTTCGCTTTAGTTGTTTGGAGATGTACCGCTAAGTGATGAATATTTATGTTGAGTTTCTTTCCCTTCTTCTTACCAAAACGTGTCATCTTGCAGAGCCAGATTTTGAACTGAATTTTCACGATTTTATTGAATGGCTAGATAATCTGTAATTAAAGTAGAGTTTCTTTGTTGAGATTTGTTTGTCTTTCTTGGAATTAATGTCATTAGCGTGAATATTTGCTAAACGGAAATCTATGCTAATAGAAATGAGACTTTGAACAATATTAAGCATTAACCATTTTTTAATAGTTAAATTATACGTACATAGCTATATGCCTTCTCCCAGTAACTCACCGCTTAACGTTACGGCGCTTTTGGAGTGAAGTGTGTGAGGATGGATATATTTTACAACTCTAAATATCACCAAACGAACGTGTGCAGCAGTTTTGAGACCAAAACGAAAATTCCTTGAGGTGTCCCAGTGATTGCGCAACAACCCTGACACAGTTACATGTTGCTGAAATAATAGCCTCAGTAATATTACTCAGTGAAAGCAAATAAGATTAAAATAAATCTTATAAACTTACATTATGCCACGTAATATTTGTTCGCGATCACTGTGCAACTATTTCCGTTCAAATGACTTAATAATTTCAATAATAGAGCACAGTTTAAATTATTAAAAACTAACTGTAGCGTCAAATGCCAGTTTTAATTCTGACAAATATTAAGTAACAATCTAATCAAAGCTTTCACTAACATTGATGTTCGAAAACTAAAACTTTTATCTTATATATCTATGGACAAAGAATTTAAGGAATACTTCTATTTATCAAAAGAATAATACGTAAAAATAAGCATCTAATAATTGATATGACGATTTGAACTCAATAAATACTTTTTCAGTGTTCTATCAGTTAATTTATTCGCGGATGCTTGGAAATGTTCTTAACTAATGTGCATAACCAAGAAAAATGGCGTAAAGCGTGACGTCATTGCGCGTCGTCATAGAGTAACGTCATGGCTGAGACAGACTTGTTTATTATATGTATAGGTTACTGGATTCTTATTTACCGGCAAAGCTAGAAAAGAGCGATATCACAATGGTGTCTAATTTGACTACTCGTATCTTTTTTTAAAGTGCGAACAATATTTCACGACATATTATCCTCATAAAAGATTTGCAAAATTGCCTCAACATCGATTAAATAATGAATTTGGGGACCATGTGCACACAAAGCGTCTCAAGTCACTGATTCAGTTCTAGATAGCGAGACGATACGAAGAACGCATCTCATTCCGGTTATAACCGCACAACTTTTCAAGACAGAATTTAGTTGCAACAAAATTTTTTCCTCCACACTAAACATATTAAAAATGTGCGAAGTTTCTGCAGTTCTTCACTGGTGTAGTGAGGGAATACTTGAAATTATCTCATACAGTTATGAGTCGTTCAACTACATAAAGAAAATGTTGCTGAATGGAGTCGAAACGCAAAACGGCGAGCAGACAAAGAAATTCAAAGAGGTTCGTTCAGACGGAAAAGTTACAGCAGTTGTGTTTTGTGATGCTAAACAAATACGGCCGAGAACAGGGAACACAGTGAATGGTTACGAGCTTCAAAGGAATCATTTCAAAGGAGAGGCTCTAGTCTTATGGCCATCTGCTTTCTTCATTGTGATGTCATAAAAACACTACAGTTTTGACTCAGTTCGTTTAATTTCTTTATGAATGAGACAGAATGTTATTTTGCTTGTGTTCATTTAAACAAAATTTACCTGTTACTGATTCATTAAAGGAGGACATTTCTCCACATTTTTAATACTTTCTTGTTTATAAATATGCCTGTACAATTTAAGGGGTAACATACAATTCAGATATAGCTTAATATAATGTAGTTTCCGTATTGCTAAGTTGTTGCTGCTATAGGCTGAAGAATGGTTTGAAAGACATTGGAGTGGATTAGAAAACTTACAAGGATACTAAACGGGGTTAAGCATAAAGTGATTAAACAGAAGAGATTGACAAAGGAGAAGGAGTGAGAATGACATTGTATGTAAGCATTAAGTGCGTCTAGACCTTGTCGGAGGTCTTGGAAAGGACAGGAGAGTTGTAGTAAATAGAAAAGAGATGTACAAAGATGTGCAGGAAAAATGAATTTGGGGTATTATTAATCAGCTACAGAAAAGTAATCAACTGTTTATTAAATTTATGTTTGTTGTGATGAACGGGATTCACGCAGATCGGATTTACATGTAGTTCGTTTAGTGTATAGCCCATGGTCCCACGGGTAAAAAAAAGTTACGTTTCACGAAAAACTAGCAGTCGAATGTTTCAATGGGTTGTATTTACTGTACAGTCTGTTGTCCCGCGGCTAAAATGAGGCATAATTCACTTTGATATGATGTGGAAAGGATGAGGGAACTAAGATAATTTTTCGTTGATTACGATTCACGTAAAAACCACCGGTCACATTTTGATGTGGTTTCGTTTCATGAGTAGGTAGTATTCTCGCAGAGACGTCAGGGTATTTTTCATTTTTATGTGAAATCATAAAGATAACAAATTTAAGATAATTTATATTGGAACTCAACTAACGCAATAAATACTGGTCGGATTTTCAAGGGGTTTCGGTTAAGGTATAGCCAATGATGACGAGAGTAAATGTTATTTTAAGAGTTATGTATAACTTCTAGTAAACTGTACGTCTCACACTGCGAAGAACTGTAAGATAATAATGCATCTGAACTGTAAGAATGAGGGTCTTAAATAAAAAATAATAAAAAATTCCGAGGACCCTTTTCAGTCTAGATAATCTAAGGAGGATGTACGGGAAGGCGTTCGGTCGTGGCGTTTCAAAGAAACCATCCTTGCATTCTGCTAGAATGACTGCAGAAAACCGCAGTCGGGATGCCCGGACGGGGATTTGAACCCCCCTCCACCCGAATGCCAGGCAGGAGGGCTAATTCGCGCTTCACCTGACTTAGTGCAACTAGATCTTATCTTTCATTCCTCAAAGGTGAACGGGCTGTTGTAGGGTCTCGGGGACCCTTTTCAGCCAAACTAATCTAAGGGGAGGGAGTGGGAAGGAATTCGGCCTTGGCTTTTGAAAGGAACCATCCCAGCATTCGCCTGGAGGAACTGCGGAATACCACGAAAGACCGGAGTCAGATTGGCCGAAAGAATATTGGTACCCCGGTCCTCCCGAATGGCAGGTAAGAGTGCGATCGAGCTGAGGGCCAGGAGCGAGCCGTTGAAGGGCATACCATAAATACTGCCCTTTTCGGCTTTTGATACCTTATGCCCTCTAGAGTTTTTATTTCTTGAAAAAAGCAGCAATCAGACAGTAAATTTTTTGAAAGGTAACAGTCTTTACAAATTTTATAAGTTAGGGAAAAAACGGACTCACATAATAACATTTAAAATATAAAACATGGAGCAATTAACAATTTAACATAGATAATAAAAATAACAACACAGAACCATTAATTATGATGAGTTTTTAAAACATAAAAGTTGGAACTGCTTTATTAAAATAAATAGAATTCTTAGTGATGATGGGATTTTTAAAATAGGAAACTTGTAATAATTAACTTTATCAAAAATAATAACAGTAACGATAAAAAAATGATTATGAGATAAAAAGACGGGTGAGAATTGATTTTAGGACTTTTTTGTTCCGTATATAAGTATTCTCACAACGAAACTTGTAAACCACAAAGGCCCCAAGAAAAGTTCATACATCCTCCCCACATAGTACCCTATCATTTATAAAAAAGACTGCGACGAAGACACCAGAATTTCACACATCTGATATCGTAGGCACTTTCTTCGTACTGGAGCGCACTTCCAATCTATACTTCTCATCAGATATAACAGGGACGTAAAACTCGGCACCTTGGTATCTTTCGGAAGAGTAGGTCTCAAAAGGCCCCCACCGGATTTCCCCCTCTCCCTTCTTTCATCTCTTATCCACAACACAAACTCTCTGTGCACTGAACACGCGTAGCAACACTTTTATGAACACTGTCACATTACGCGAAACACCACCAGTTCATCTTCCTAGATGTTCCCACGGAGGGGAAGAACAAACCTCTTGATAACTGTCTACGCCTGTACACGGGCAAAGCGTTCATAAGAGGAAGAATACGGTAGCAATATGGGATCGCCAATCCACAAATTACGACAACAGAGTTCCTTGTTGTTAAGCGCCCTATAATTAACGGGATGAGGTACAGCCTCCAGGATTTAGTAAAATAATAGAGGCTGACGTTGTTCTCCAGTTGTACGATTAGCCTTGCCCTTTGTAAAGAGATTATACTGAAAACATCAACGTTGTTCTGTTTTACTGTAAGAAGTCGTTTAGTACAGTAAGATGAAATGGGTTTTCTTTTTCTTTCGTTATGGATGTACGCCTCGTCGACGTCGAGGTCATTAAAGACGGGAGAGGCATATGTATAAAGAATAGGTAAAAATTTGGCCAAAACCTTGTGAAGGAACCATCCCGGCATTCTACTGGAATGATTTGTGGAAACTATGCGAAATCCTGATTTGGATGGCACGACGGGGAATCGAAAGCTTGCCCAGAGCGTTACTGCTCTCCCACCACGCTCGGTAAAATTAGATGCATAAGGGGGCGTCCATTAATTACGTGGGGTGATATAAGGGTGGGGGCGGCGAAATCTCACCAAATCTCACGAAGAGGGGAAGGGGGGGGGAGGTCGACGGAAATGTCACGTGAGCTTTTGAAATTCTTGAAGGATAGTAGAGCTAAAAAAAAAAATGATACACAAACGACTCAGAAAAAAAAAAAAAAAAAAAAAAAAAAAAAAATTGTTCTCAAGAAGTTACGAGATCGATTAGCAAGGGTGGAGGGGCCTTCAAAATCTAACGTCATCTTAGGGTGGGGGTCCAATCAGATCTCACTAGAGGAAGGGGGAGGGGGTCCAGAACTCCGCAAAAACATCTCACGTAATTAATGGTCGCTCCCTAACTAGAAATATTAAAACTTGCAGTGTAATACACTAAATGGAAATATGAATACAGCGACTTTTCCACGAATTAGTTAAGGTCTGTTGCGGAGGCGGCTGAAGGTATCTCCGCTGCGTGACAGAGACATAAAGCCGCGTGCTCCGTGGCCTCGAGCCTCAGTTTGACGGCCACTCAACTGGACGTAAGATGTGAATCAGGCCGTAATGCCACACGTCGCAACAGCCTTATGATGACAAGGAGGTGTTAAACCCAGTGACGTAAACTAGCTGACAGTCATAACCTATAAAACGAAACAGCCCGAGCCACCCACCTCACGTAGGGAGTGTGGTTACAAGTGAACGACGCACTAAAACCAGCAACACAGCCCTCGACGATTACAGTCAAGAATTTGTCTACTCCGTTAAACGTGCGTGTCTGGTTGTACTAGGTTTGTATTAGGTACTAAAATACAATGAAGGTACACGTCTGTCCATTTTGTGTGAAAACCTTGAGACTTGTTTAGTCAGAAGAGTAGTTTACAAACGAGGCCGTTCACTGCCTAGCTGTTTTTGTAAACATTTCAGTGTGGCAAAAATTCTGAGGAACCTCTGATTTCGACTATCCTACAAATCCTCACATCCATAAATTTTGACTAGAAACACCTCGGTGACATAAATAACAGCTCTTTGGTATATTCTTCACCAATACCGAACGCACAAGTCGTTGTTGTTAGCATAATGACTCATCCTAAATCCCTGAATCGCTCTGCATTCTGCCATTATACACACGCCGCAATGCACCTTCATAAAGTGTAATATTATACTTTTTTATAATAAATTTTTATATATTTTCGACCTATGTATAAAAATTGTTTTTCCGATTTTTAATTACGTTAGCTGCACAAATCTTAATTCAAACTTTTAGAAAGGTATCCTAAACCACCGTAATTTCATTTTAAACTCAAATAATGAATTTTTCCACTACGCTTAAGAGGATGAATAATAACTAACCTTTAGAGCACCAAAATGGAACGCTTAAACCTTAGTGCCTCATGTCACAACATTTCTTCACCACTTATTACATTATTGTTGGCTTAAAATTTAACTAGTCACACTGTCGTTGAACTATTGCATCAGATGATATTCACTCAATGAGTTGATTACATCGGTTATTACGTGAAGTAACGTTCCAAATAAATCTAGATTTTTAACACAAAATCAAACTTATTATTAGTCCTTTAGTTTCCTCGCACTGACAGCCAGCTGAAAATATACTGCCGACGTACACTGTTTATTCTGAATACTGCAGGTTTAATGGAAGACATTTACACCGTACAGTTCACATCAAACTTCGCGGTAATAACTGGCAGTCATACATGATGCCATTCACACATAGGTTTTAATATTTTAGCATACAGTTGTAGCAAATAATAATTGTTGTGTTGTAACTTCATGATGACATACCTCCTGCCTCGTGCAGATTGGTGGGGCACAGAAATACACTTCCTTCTACTAAACCAACATCTTGAAGACTAACTCCCAGAACCGAATCTACAGCTGCTGTGGAGAAATGGCGTAATTTTTGGGTTACTGAAATTTGTTAAATACTCAAAATAGGGTTACACTAATACTGAAAAAATTGAAACTCATTACAAAAATCTAATTAAAATTAAGTTTGAAATTTAAGCGTAGGAAATAGAATTTAATGATTTTTGTGGGGTGGATCTGAAAAGAGTAACCAATCAATTAATTTACGTAATTACCGTATGCGCCAAACGAGGAGTAAAAAAGGTTCTAAACGCTGCTAGAGTAGCCCGACATAAGTCAAAATTAAATAGCTGGAACATAGAAGAATTTAATATGACTAAACTACTCTACGAAATACATCAAACTTTTCCCAGTAGTTAGAACATGTTTTTGCTTCGTTTTTACGCCTCGTCGGTTTCTAGGTCATTACAGACGAGAAGGTAACGACGAACGTGAAGGAATTCGGCAATGGTATTTTAAAAGAATTATTCCGGCATTTGCCTGGGGTGATTCCAGAAAACCATGGCAAACCGAAATTTGGATGGCCGACCGGGATTCGAAACCACGTGTTCCCGAATGCCAGGCAAGAATGTTACCGCTCACCCTCCACGCATGGTATAGCCAGGCGACATAAACCTCAGCCTATGTCACACATCGCAGGACAGCATTCAAAGAGCTTTTGTCCGCTGGCCCAACAGCCTATCCGGCTGAGCAACGCTCGATCAAATCACTTGAGTTCTCTTCAATTTTTTTTTTTCGTTTATGGTTTTATCCCTCGGCGACATTGAGGCCATTAGTGGCGGGAAAGGGCTGTGGGTAAGGAAGGGAAGGAATTTGGGCATGGTAATTTGATGGAACCATCCTGCCATTCGCCTCGTGTAATTTCGCCAAACCATGGAAAACCTAAATCTGGATGGGCGGACGGGGATTCGAACGCACGTCCTCCCGAATGCGATCCCCAAGCCTTTCTCCGCTCGATAATTCGATTAAAAATTGTGCTAAATACAGATTAAAAATTTCCCTGAATATAGCAGGTGATGGTGAGGACAGATTCCTATCTTTAGTTGTATAGCAATAGATATAAATTGGAATGTTTTGTCAATACACTTTGATTTTTATTTTGTAAAAATAGTACACCATAATCAACTTTCGATAGTTAGGAATTTAAAGTGTTCGTAACTGTTTAGAAAGTAGGGTTGGAAGTTACATAAACCGATTCACGGCACAGGTCGTGTGGACGCAAACAGGATTCATCACGCGTGACATCACAAAGAACTAGGAATAACAGCACCAGAATATAACAGCCCTTCGTTATGAGCATTTCCAGCGACAACTACCAACTGCTAGTTTTAAAAATACACGTTTTTTACTACTTGACGATGGATAAATACGTAGTTTATTTGTTGTGAGAAGTGATTTCAGTTTTCATCATAAACTTCCCGGCTACATATATCGTCTTGAGCAGCGATTGTTGATGGAGTTAAAACAAAAAAAACTTGGAAACAAAAATTATGCTCAAGAGAGATTAGCTGTAGAAACTCAAAATTATTGGTGATAAGTTTGTTTAACAATTGAAATATCAAAATGGTAATCAGTTATTTTCTCTTGTAACAATGAAGTTAGTAATGTGGCTACTATTATCTATGATAACCACTATGGATAATAAAGGAACAGTTCGTATAATGACTTATGCGTAAATTAAATATTTTAACTAACAATAAATTTTCAACCAGTTGAGAAAAGCGCATGTTTTACACATTTGCAGGACAGTAGATTAATTAGAAAATGTAATGACTAATTTTGTGGGAAGGATTAAGGTGGAATATTATTAACAAATCTCGTACAAGATGGGTAATATATCTACATGATGTTCTGGAAAGATTTCTGCTCCGTATGTAGCAGCTAATAATATTGTCTTCAATTTACAAATTAAAGTTAATATAAAATATAAATGAAATAATAGTGAATATTTCACAGCCTTACACTGCAATATGGATTCGTGGGTTTCACTGAACTGTTAGAATCATCATTGACAGGGAAAGGCCGAAACCGGTTATACAATTGCACTCCAGTATTAACGGCGAGCGACTTTGTTAATGAGCATAAAAATAAACTGAATTCAGTAAACAATTTACTTTATTCGAATTATTTTCAATTTCGGATGAGTTATTCAGTGCTAGTATATATATATAATTTCATGATACCTTCTAGTTAATAAGACTTAGAAAAGATATCTTCCCCATCCATCGCTCATACAATTTGTGCTTATTTATAATCTTTTTCAAATTGATTTCGTATTAACCGAATCTGAGAACACCATGTGAACTCACTGGTCTTTCTTTTCTTTTTTTTTGCTTACAGCTTTACTCCTCGTCGACGTCGAGGTCATTAAAGGCGATAAAGGACTGGGGACAAGGAACGGGAAGGAGATCGGCCATGGTTTTTTGAAGGAAGCATCTTGGCATTTGCCTGGAATGATTTGGGGAAATCATGGACAACCCAAACCTGGATGCCCGGACGGGGATTCGAACCCACGTCCTCCCGAATGCGAGGCCAGAACGTTAATCTTTCACCTACCACGCTAGGTCTGGTCTCCAGCTCAATCAACTATAAAGTGTCGTGCCTCCAACATCAGTTCCTATTCGCCTCCTTTTACATACATTCGCCGGGCTATAGGTTTCGTTGTTAAGTGCGGCAGTATTTTCACATATCAACACTGTAGCCGCTACCTCACGAGATGAACTTCCACGCAAAGTGCTTAGATAAGGTAATTATGATCTGTTTGTTCTTATACGAATGTAAACGAATTTTAGGTTTAATTAAATACTCACTATTCTTTAATGTAAACTACACTCAGTACCATTCTGTGAGCCAGTGAAACTAACTTAAGTAAAACAGTAACTACAACGTAGTTAGGAACGTAAATATTTTTTGGTTTTATTTAAATATTGACTTCAGACTCGTGTTATTTTAAGAAAATTCAGGCTATTCATAAAATCTAAATTCGTATCTTTTGTTAATGTTTTATCAAATTTTAATTTTCTGTTCTCAGCAAAATCCGTTTCTAATCTTTATGTATAGCAAAGTATATAGTCATATAAGTTAAATATTTTAGGACGGATTTTAATTTCCAGATGCATTGACAGGTGACGTAGATAATGAAACTTATTGGATTTTAAACCAGACAATAAACTTTGAAACCCCAAAAACCTTATGTAAACGGTTGATCAGTTTTCTCATGATGCCAAAACAAGCAGACGGTCACATTAACAGACAGACATTGTAAATACTTTTCCCTTTTTATTTTTAGTAACCTTCAAACAGCGGATCCCAATCATTTGAGTTTAGTAATATTGTACATATGTTAGTTTTGACTATTATCAGGGCTGTATAAAAAGTAAACCTACAAATGTGTAGAACTGACAGATATTTTACGTGACACCTCCAGCAGCAAAAATATTCTGTAACACTACGATGTCAACTTCCCACTACATGCTTCGCTATTTCAGAAGCTGCAGATAGTCTCTTTGGATATGATAGTCTCCTGCATCACCGTGGGATGGATATTATTATCATATTATTTTATTATTTTAAACTGCTGAACTGACCGCCCCTTTGTATGCATTTGTCACCAATTCCAATGTCATCAAATTTATTTTTAAGATCTGTGTTTTCCTCTTTGATCTACCTTAGTGTTATCTCGATTACATTGTTTATTAGGGCACTAGATGTACGAGTTAACTATGCAACCATCCAAAGCAAGAAAAGAAAATACTAACTATATTTATATCACAACTCGGTGGTAGGCTGATTTTTTCAGAAGAATACTGAGCCAAAGTGTTAGAATCAGCAAGGCAAGTTCATTTTACCAGGGAGCTGGAATCCGAACACATAATCAAAGCGAAACTATTACTGGCACATCGAAGTTGAAGCCTAGGACACTACATTTTAAAAGAAATCCCACTAACAGCTGAGCTATCACAACCCACCATGCCATTAGTCAAATTGTTTTTACGGATATTAAGGCAGTAGATGTCATTACCATAATAACACTTCCAACCCATCTAAATATTAATTTTCATATTCGTTTCATAAAATTAATATTCTGCTTTCCGCTTTCCTATTCACTTTCTCTACCTGAGGCGTAAGTTAGTAATACGGTATGATAGAATCTCCAACTTAATAATTACAAGTTTATCGCATTCTGACAACTCCAGCGAGCTCGCTTGTACAAATTCGTCATATAGGTAAGTCAGTGTAAAGCATACTCTTCACATTGCTCCTTTTTATTCTTGTTTTGATAATATGTATATGATGAGAAAGAAAATTTATCAGCCAGAAAAGTCAAGAGTTTTATGTTATTTGCGAAGTGTCATGAAGACTCAAAAAACAATTATACTAATCGTAATAATGTAAAGCCATTTCGATAAAATGGCAGACTACTAAATTTTAATTATTGCACTGCTTACATACTTCTGTTGAGCTGGCGCTATAACTAGAAGACAATACGCGAAGAACATATTCCGAAACCCACGTTCTTATCGTTCGCAGGCCAGCGAAATGTCAGTGCATGAGGAGAAAAAAAGAATATAATTACAGAGCGTAGCTAAAAAACAAATCTAAGTTACTCTGAACATTAAAAATTAGTTAATGAAGTTAATTATTTCTTTTCCTTTTAACGTTTAACAGTAATTTGGACTTTCAACCCGCCAGTGTTGCACAGTGCGATGAGGCGCCGCACAGTGGATTGGGGAGACACAACGGGACCGGGCACGAGACCAGGCCCTGCCTACCGGCCGCACTGACTGCGGCTTTTTTTGCCAGTTTTCCACAGCCATCAAGTCGAACGCCGGGACTGTCTTCGTTCCATAAAATACATTTTTTAAAGACAATAAATACACTTATCACACGCTGAACGTAGTTATACTTTCACAGACAGATTGTAACATTTACTTCTCTGCCCCCATTAATACTTACAAGCAGAGACCGCCAACTGCAACATTCAGATTCCATTCATACTGTGTGTAATGCGAGCTCAC